>CAWUFW010020341.1:0-154641 GCA_963921515.1 Calotriton arnoldi | reverse complement strand
TCGCTCGGCTAGCAGTGTGTGTAGTGACCAGCAGCAAGTCACTACTCACACACTGCCAGCCGAGCGCCAGTCCACGCACACCGCCAGCCAAGCGCCACTCCACGCACACCGCCAGCCAAGCGCCACTCCACGCACACCGCCAGCCTAGCGCCACTCCACGCACACCGCCAGCCAAGCACCACTCCACGCACACCGCCAGCCAAGAGCCACTCCCCGCACACCGCCAGCCAAGTGCCACTCCACGCACACTGCCAGCCAAGCACCAGCCTACACACACCACCATCACATTTAGGATTTTTTTATACAAAAAAGAAAACACAAACAAATTGCAAATAGATACAAATCTACTAACACAAAATCAGAAACTAAATACATTGCACTAATGCCAACCTTGAAACAGAACAACAATTCTTAAACATTACAGACCAGGCAGTTCACTTTACCACTCATGGTTGCTCCCAATAATTCTTTTGCTTGTGGTACGCTCTATAACAAGCAGGCACACACAGCCCAGGGTTAGAAGGACACTCAGGGCAGTACATACGAGTCTCCTTCCGCGTACCTCTTCGCCAACAGACTCTACATCTCCTAGTGGGAAAGTCTTTTGAGGGTGTAGGAGGAATGTGATCAGGAAAGTGGCGATCTTTCAATCGAGCCACATCCTCCACCACTCCAACTCTAGGAACACTTGCCTGTTCCACAACAACAAGGCTGCCTATGACAGACTCCTGAAACTGAACAAAAGTCAACTTTGACGCAGGAGAACACTCCTTGAACACAACAAAAGCATTGAAAGTTGCTAAATTGAAGAGATGGATGGCCAACTTCTTATACCAAATGTAAGACTTACGAATAGCAGTGTAAGGTTCCAACCTCTGATCTACTCTATCAACACCACCCATGTGCTTATTGTAGTCTAAAATGCACACAGGTTTGCGCACTTCAGCAATCTGACCCCAAACAGCCACAGGTGAAGTACTCTCATCATGGATGGTAGTCAGCATGTACACATCCCTCCTGTCCACAAATTTCACAGCTAGCAGTTCCTCACTACGCAAGGCACTGCACTGTCCCCTCTGAAGTTTTTTGCAAACAAGCTCTTTTGGATAACCTTTACGGTTAGAGCGGATTGTGCCACAAGCAAAAGTGTCCACTTTGAACAATTCCTTAAACAATTGCACAGCAGTGTAGAAGTTATCAAGGTACAAATGGTGGCCTCTGTTAAACAGTCCTCTAGCAAGATCCCACACAATTTTCTCTGAAACTCCAAAAGTGGACGGACAACCAGGGGGTCAATAGTGGAATCCCTACCAGTGTACACACGCAAATTAAAAACATATCCTGTCCTATTCTCAGACAACATATACAGCTTAATTCCATAGCGTGCCCTCTTGCTAGGAATGTACTGCCTAAAAACCAAACGGCCCTTGAACAGGACCAAAGACTCATCAATAGATATTTCTTTCCCTGGAGTATAGATCTCTGAAAATCGATCTACAAAGTGATCAAGAACAGGCCGAATCTTAAAAAGACGGTCACATTCAGGGTGATCTCGTGGCAACGCCAAACCATTATCAACAAAATGCAGCATCCGAAGCAAAAGTAAATACCGATCACGAGTCATAACTGCAGGAAATATGGCCGTTGCCATCAAGGGACTGGTAGACCAATATGAACCCATGGACGGCTTCCTTATCAAACCCATCAAAAAAGTCAAACCCAAAAACTTCTTCATCTCTTCCAGATTTGTGGGACTCTACCGGGTAGCTCTAGAATGGGGCCTAAGTCTGGCACTGTTGTCCCTCAAAAACTGTTCAGCATACAAATTAGTCTGCTCAACAATCTCACCCAAAAATACATCATCCATAAACAACTGAAAATACTGTATAGGCAAATAATGTTCACAATCCACTCTACTCCCTGCATAACCACTAAAGGCAGGCAACACCGGCTGCACCATGTTTGGATCAACCCAGAGTCCAGCACTTCCAGTAGGAAGCCTAGCAGCCCCAGGCTGCAATCCAGATGCCTCTTGCACCATCGGCACAGTAGTATCCTCCTCTAAATCAGGCATTTCATCTGCACTGAGAGTACCTTCATCATCCGATGATTCCATGTGGAGAGAAAACTCACTGCCTGAATCTTCCCCTCCCTCCTCTCCCTCAGACGCACTGTCAGTCTCATAATCCTGCTCAGAGGAAGATTCAAGAAGGAAACCAACCACCTGCTGAGCAGTAATTCTACGGCTAGCCATAATGCTTACTAATAAAGGTTACTTGTCAAACAAGTCAACAACAACAAACCCTTTGTAAAAAAAAGAAATAAACAAAATGTAGCTTTATCACAAAGACCTATATACTCCAACACTATACCACTCACGTGACAGAAGCAGCTAGACTCACCACCACCTACTCTGCACAGACACAGTAAGGATCAACAATATCCCACTAAAAAAGAAGAAGAAAAAAAATTACACATAAGACAATGCAAAACATCGCAAAGAATTTCATGCTCTGAACACTAACAAATATGCTGCCATTATGGCACCACTTACAAAAAAATCCATTCATGCATGACAATAATACTCATTTGGAGTACACACAACAAAAATATTTTTCTTACCAAATAAATGCAATTACGCAAAACTGCAGAACCAACACTGCCGAAACCGCAAACAGGAATCAAAAGCTTTACACTAGAATAAAAAGGAGAAAAAAAACATTACAATCACATATGCAAATAATGCACCAGTCCACACACAATCCACCAGCCAAGCTAAGGGGTAGGTGGGCCTAACAGTATAAATAAAATATTCACCCCCGTAAAAGGGGAGCAACCCTTGCCCTTTTGGCCACTCCCCAACACAAAAATTAAAAAAACCCTGGTGCCTAGTGGGCATTCCTGCTGCACGATCACATGATCGTGCAGCAGGAATGCACAAAGAGGCATCGGGGGAAAGGAAAACCCTTTCCTTTCCCTCGATGCCTCTTTTGATACAAACCCCCCTCCCCGAGCCAAACCTCACCTGATTTCCCCGACGCGCTGGAAGCAAATGGCTTCCAGCGCGTCGGGAAGAAAGGGAAACCCTCAATGATGTCAGTGCGCCTCGCGCGCTGACGTCATTGATGGGGCGGGGGAGGCAGGGGAAGCCCTTCCCCTGCCTCCCAAAAAAAAAACCTAACGATCGGATTCCCACGGGGGAGCGCCAGCGCTTCCCCGTGGGTGGTCTTATGACGAGCTGGACTCGTCATGAGCACACGAGCACTGTGTGCCATGACGAGTCCAGCTCGTCATAAGCACCGAAGGGGATAAAGGGTCAGGGCAGGATCTCAGCGGCAGACGAGGAGAAGGAACCTCCTGGTCACAGGAACTACACGAGCATTGCGCTCGAGAAATTCAAGGATGCAAAGACCTCCATCAAGGATTACAGCTAACTTTTCAGGGTGTAAATGGAGAGAAGCCACATCTGCTTAACCACGCTCACGAATTCTACACGAGAATTGCGCTCGAGAAAATGAAGGATGCAAAGACCTCCATCAAGGATTACAGCTAACTTTTCACGTTGGAAATGGAGAGAAGGCACATCTGCTTAACCACGCTCACGAATTCTGCACACCTGCCCTGCATATTTATCCAAGAAGATGCCACCGTTGTGTGCAATACCTCTACTCAACTGTAGTACTGTCTACTGGCTAATCAGTAAGTGTTACCTCGTTGGGTAAATGTATAGTGCCTTTCCTACACTACAGCTGCGTAAAGGACCAGAAGAATTGTCTCCAGTGACCTGTGTGTCTGTAACTTTGCCACCGCGCCGAAAGCGCCGGGAACCTTTGATTAAGCTGTCCATCATAGTGGGGAAAGGGCGGGCAGACGTTGCATACCGCTAGTGTATGTGTGGCGGGGCCAAACGGGCGGGGCTTCTAGGCCCGTTCACATGCCTCTTGTTTATAAAGGGTCAGAGCACGATCTCAGCGGCAGACGAGGAGAAGGAACCTCCTGGTCACAGGAACTACACGAGCATTGCGCTCGAGAAATTCAAGGATGCAAAGACCTCCATCAAGGATTACAGCTAACTTTTCAGGGTGTAAATGGAGAAAAGCCACATCTGCTTAACCACGCTCACGAATTCTACACGAGAATTGCGCTCGAGAAAATGAAGGATGCAAAGACCTCCATCAAGGATTACAGCTAACTTTTCACGTTGGAAATGGAGAGAAGGCACATCTGCCCTGCATATTTATCCACGAAGATGCCACCGTTTTGTGCAATACCTCTACTCAACTGGAGTACTTTCTACTGGCTAATCAGTAAGTGCTACCTCGTTGGGTAAATGTATAGTGCCTTTCCTACACTACAGCTGCGTAAAGGACCAGAAGAATTGTCTCCAGTGACCTGTGTGTCTGTAACTTTGCCACCGCGCCGAAAGCGCCGGGGTCCTTTGAGTAAGCTGTCCATCATAGTGGGGAAAGGGCGGGCAGACGTTGCATACCGCTAGTGTATGTGTGGCGGGGCCAAACGAGCGGGGCTTCTAGGCCCGTTCACATGCCTCTTGTTTATAAAGGGTCAGAGCACGATCTCAGCGGCAGACGAGGAGAAGGAACCTCCTGGTCACAGGAACTACACGAGCATTGCGCTCGAGAAATTCAAGGATGCAAAGACCTCCATCAAGGATTACAGCTAACTTTTCAGGGTGTAAATGGAGAGAAGGCACATCTCCACGCTCACGAATTCTACACGAGCATTGCGCTCGAGAAAATGAAGGATGCAAAGACCTCCATCAAGGATTACAGCTAACTTTTCACGTTGGAAATGGAGAGAAGGCACATCTGCCCTGCATATTTATCCACGAAGATGCCACCGTTTTGTGCAATACCTCTACTCAACTGGAGTACTTTCTACTGGCTAATCAGTAAGTGCTACCTCGTTGGGTAAATGTATAGTGCCTTTCCTACACTACAGCTGCGTAAATGACCCTCCCTCCCTCCCTCGTGGGCATTCCTGCTGCACAATCACATGATCGTGCAGCAGGAATGCATAAAGAGGCATCGGGGGAAAGGAAAACCCTTTCCTTTCCCTCGATGCCTCTTTTGATACAAACCCCCCCTCCCCGAGCCAAACCTCACCTTATTTCCCCGACGCGCTGGAAGCAAATGGCTTCCAGCGCGTCGGGGAAGAAAGGGAAACCCTCAATGATGTCAGCGCGCCTCGTGCGCAGACGTCATTGATGGGGAGGGCGGGGGTGTGGGGGGAGGCAGGGGAAGCCCTTCCCCTGCCTCCCCCCCCAAAAAAACTAAGGATCGGATTCCCACGGGGGGAGCGCCAGCGCTTCCCCCGTGGGTGGTCTTATGACGAGCTGGACTCGTCATGAGCACACGAGCACTGTGTGCCATGACGAGTCCAGCTCGTCATAAGCACCGAAGGGGTTAATCAAATGCAATTAAACATTTTAGTCAATAATGAGAGTTGTGAGTAGTTTTAAAGGGATTTATTTTCCAATCAAAATTTAAGTTTCTCTGGCCCTTCATTCATTAGTCAGGTATCAATCAGGTTACAGAATTGATAATAGAAAAATTACATTGGTACAGAGCATTGCATACAGTGCGCGTTCCATAAAGGAAAGAATCCCTATTCTAAGACAATGAGGCACAAATGATGTCAGTCAGAACTCATGAAGAGTTCAAGAATAGAAGCAAGAATGAGCTTATCATGAAGCTAAATCAATAATTAATAATTGCAGAATCTCCCATGAAGAGAAGTAAAGCATAGAGCAAATAAGCCTTGGCAAAGCCAGTTAGTCAAATCATAAAGCTTGGGGATTTTAATAAAAGTCAGAATGGACAAAACCTACATCTAAACTGCCTACGTCTGCCTCCGTTCTGCTCTCCATAAAGGCCTGACCTCTCCTTCTCTGCAAATCACATTTGCTCTCCTCCCTTCATTTCTGCATCAAAGTCTGAAACTCCACTGCAGCCTTCCATCTCTAAATCTGTCTGTAAGGGTTCCTGCCAGTGTTCCGAAAGTGCTCTGAAACTCCTAACTAGTAACGTGTTTATCAAAGAATAATGTTACAAAGCATGTAGTGCGACTTCGTCTTCATCCAACTGGAATTCAGCATTTTCCGAAAGGACTCCGCCACCGCTCAGCAGATTGCATATGTCATCTTATCAGACAGGCGAAGATCCTTCCCATGGCATATTCTGCATCTTATTTAATATAACTCCATTTCCTAACCTTCCTTTAAAGAAACATTTTATTTCTAACTAAACACATAATATGAGCTGCAAAAGGACTTTTTAATTAAGCAAGAAACATTAAACATAACATGGTAATGCACTTTTAAAATACGTGTGTTTTCTATTCTCTCTAAAGCAAAGAAAGAAATGAGCCTTTGTTTAAACGTTTACAGCAACTACATAGATAAGGCTCCGAGGTTACAAGCTGTAAATTATGCCAAGAGTTCTTCACATGGAGAGAAAAATTCCTTTGCTTATCTCGAAGGCCAACAGAAACTCACAGAGCAAGAGCTAAATCAAGAGAGCTGTTTCTGTTTTTCTACTTTATGAAATGTTGTGTTAATTATAATACAAGTTATATTATACTAATGCACATTTAACATTTTTGCAAGTTAAAATCACATTTCCATAGTGAGGACAGAATCTAAACTAAACACATTTAAGTCAAGCTATGAATTAGTTGTGCAATGTTTTACATGAATTGCTAAGTGGAAAGCGTGTGACTAAAGCCTGTGAATATCAAAGCCTCATGTTTTCATTTTGTAGCACCACTTGTCTGCATGTCACTTTTTAATGCAGTTTCAGTGCTAAAGCTCAAAGCAGGTTTTCCATTAATGATGCTAAATTTTAAAGGAGATATTCATGCTCCTTCACAAGAATTACCTTCAGTATGCCAGGGCCAATGGGAAACTTACAAGCATAACGCCACATGCTCATGATCAATTACATTCATTCACGCTTACTCATTTTCTCACACATGCACTCTCACTCACTTGCATTCATTCTTGCTCACTCTCTAGCACTCACTCTTACTTTCTTATCTACACATTCAAAGGCACTCACTCATTCTTATAGTCTCAATTATTCTCACTCATTAATTCGAACTGATTCTCATTTACTCTTACTCATCTTTTTCACTTACACCTTCACTCGTGCTTAACTCTACTCATTCTTATTTGTTATCGCTCACTCTGACGCACTTATTCTTCCTCCCAGTTGCACTTACTCATTGTCACTCACTGTCAATCATTTTCACTCACATTCAATATCACTGACACTCATTCTCAGTCACACTTCCTCATACTTATTCCTACTCACCGTTTCTCACTCTTACTGTCATTCATTCATTTTCACTCACTCTGACTCACTCATACTGATACACAATCTCACTCATTCCTCTGTCACTCATGTTCACCTATACACATGTTTACACCTATACACGCTCTTTCTCACATCAGCACACTCTAATCTGCACACATGCCCATAACGTCCATTTAAAAGCATTTTCTCTTTACTAACTTCATTTGCCAGTGAATGCCCCGTTTTAGCTACTGGTGCTCCATTTTTTAAATTACACTAACAGTGAATAATAATCTATTGTTCCCTGTTAGTCTAATAAAAATGGGGAGGCAAACAAGGAAAGCACAGCCTCAATGCCCTATGGACCTGTCGCCCCTGTGTTCTTGACCCTAGGTTGACATCTCTAAAGCCAGGGGTCCCCAAAGCAGTTCCAGTGGGTCAAGAGTTAAGCTAGAGGGCAGCAGAGAAAATAAACACAGCTTAGGTGGCTGGCACCTACACGGATGTGTGCAGCAGCTCTGCCTACATGGATTACACTGGAAGGGAGTGAAATGTGGGTCTGCAGCTAATGTTACCAAATTATTACATTTAACCAACAACGCAATGCTATAATCTGGAACTTTCAAGCAATTCATCCCAGGTTTCAAAGATGCAGAACTGAGATAAGACTACAACTTCCAGAACACATTAAGTTGTTCAACTAAACCTCTTTGCTTTGTCTCTGTTTATCATTTTCTTATTGTGACCATCTCAATGTAATTCAGCACCTTTTCTGTGTTTGCTTTTTCCCACTACAGCAGCCGCATCCTGCACCCCTTCCAGCTGCAAGCAAGGCTCTTGTCCATTTCGTAAATGTAACTGTCACACTGGATATACAGGATCAGATTGCAATGAAGGTAAGGAAGAAAGGGTTTACAAAAAATGGGATTGCGATACAGTGAACCGCACCTCTCACTTCTAGTGATTTCTTAATAGTCCAATTACAGGTAGTGCAATGATCCGGAAGATCAATACCATAACCTTCCATAGCGAAGTCCAACTCCTCTATATATTGCATAAAGAAGATCAGCACACCTCAACTAATATATAAAGTAGATGTCACAATTTCTCCCAAAAAATTTCTAAAGTGTAGCCAACGCGTTTCATCTCCCACACAAGACTTCTTCAGGGCTTATTAGAAAATGCCATCCGTAATGATTAAACGCCCCCAGTAACCAATTCAATTTGTGTGTGTGTTCTCTGTTCGTCTTCAACCTTTGTTGGTGACCATATCTGTTCACAGTGCTGCTAATATTGCCGTATGATTTGCCTTACGGTATCCCCCATTCGGTTACTGTCAATTCAACCAATTAGATATCATGTACGCCATGGGATTCCCTCCATCGCTCTGTGCATCATGATCCGATAAACAGCGTTTGTATGGTCAGGGGGCAAAGGTTTGCCCCCTTACCATACAAACGTTTTTATACAAGCTTTATACAAACTTTTTTATAAAAAGGAGAAAAAAAAGATGCAAATAAAGAAAATATCTTAAAGAAAAAGGAATGGAGTCTGTGCAATAACTCTAACCGAAAAATCATTTTTCAAATATGCTGAGATGAGAAAATGTGACATTTACTGTATATATTAGTTCAGGTGTGCTGATCTTCTTTATACAATATAAGGAAGAAAGGGTTGTTTATAGCACGTGCATGCCCACGCACAGAGGATTCCTTGTAGGTTATCAGTACCCCAGTCTTCAGCACAGTATTTGTTGGACAGCATCCATTAAACCTAGACTTAAAATGTAACATATATCTGTACAAATATTATATGTTTTATGCCAGTATCTTTGTAGAGAGTGCTTGGTACTCACTGGGTATCTGCCAAATGTGACTCCCCGTCCAGTGTGGAATGCAGCCCAGAACTAGCTATCATTTACATTTTATCTTGTAGTGCTATTCATATAGATTGTCCCAATGTATACAAAATGATCAACTAAACTAAATACCATTTCATGTGATAGTTGCAACACAAAATGTAATCTCACTATAGTAACTGCATTCTTTGGAGAAAGAGAGAACCAGTTCATCCTCTATTGTGGGATTACACCATTTTTAGTGAAATTATAATATACCATGTTCAGTCCATGTTCTATTCTCACTTAAAACACATAGGGGTTTATTTAGAGTTTGGTGGATGCGGAATGCCCCCAAAAATTGTTGGATGTCTCCTCCACCCTATCTAGAGTCTCCTGCCATGTATGTACTATGAACAAGTAGGATGGGCAGCCGCCTGTTTTTAGGTCTTGGCTAGATAGCGCATATGCTGTCTAGAAAAGACATGTTGTATATGCTTTGTAGGCTTAAGCCTGTCTCCATTTGCTGGCTCCATTGTCGCTCTCCTATTCTTTCAACAAATTTAATTTAATTTATTTCTCCACATTAGTCCATGCTATTTATGGGTCACGCCTCTTCCTGTGTTTAGCCTTTTTTGAGAGCATGGACCAACTACTTCTATTCACCCACTGCTCCCATTTTAGGAACTTTCTTAGGAACAGCTTTTTTCTTTGTTGAAGAGCAGTTGACACAAGCACGTATATTTTGTTTTTATCTCATCACATCTGCTGTGCATTCAAAGACCAATGTCAAACGTCACACGCGGTTTTCCAAGGGCACAATTTTACATCAATGTGAGTGGATCCGTCGGCCGAACATTTTCTGTGTTCACGTGCTGCCTGAGACAGCTTTTATCTTTGTACAGTATTGTCCTGTTTTCTTCTCTTATAGTTTACTTTTTATCATTTTTATTATATACTGCTGTGTGGCTGCATGTTTCCGGTTTGCTTTTTCCAGAATGCCATTGTTTATGATTTTGTTTTCTTGCCTTGCTTGACAATTGCAGGTTTTGTGATTGAACGCTTTACTAATTTGTGGAATAGTTCACTACATCATTTAGATGATAAAAATACATTATTGGGAGGTCGAGCACAAATGTTACTTTAATGTCCTTGGTTAATCTTGGTTTTAGTGAGCAATTCTGTTTGCTTGCATTCTCTGACTAACCACTGCCTTCTTCATTTAAAATGACTTGATTTGGGGGGCGTGGCTTGGAAGCCAAGCATGGCGGACGTGCCTTTGTAGAGCTCCGTCTGCCTGAGCCTGTATCCGCCATTATCCGACATTACTCCTGACCCCAGTTGTACCACGGATCCGGGAAGACATTACCACCCACCACGGGTTTGGGTGTTGCAGCTGCATCGATATTGGCCGCGGTCAGACGCACGTGAGGCAGTGGCCTGTGAAGAGACGGCGCGGAACAGGAGGCAGGCCGCTGGCATCTGCGCCCGCCGAGACAACGCAGGATTGCTGTGTCGAGGTCGGGCTGCCGTGCCGTGGCTGAGCCTGTGTGGTGGAGGCGCGATCGAGATTCTCGGCTGAGGAGCCGTCCTGGGACCCATGCGGCCTGAGTTTGCCCCTGCTGGGAGGCCTAATTACGGTGAGACCCGGCAGGGCTTCCTGGTGAGCGAGATCGGAGACTCCCTGGTCCCGGCTTGACTAAGGTACCAGGCTGGCGGACATCTTTCTCTCCTTTCCGCCCCTCCCCTGCAGTCGCAGCGGCCATAGCCACAGGGCTGATTATTGGGTGGTGACAGGGCCCAATTCCTGGTGCGTGGGCCGCGGATCTGGCCGGCGCCTCTGCCAGCATCGAAGTGGGTCAGAAAGGAACCCGGTCCCATTGCAGAACTTTCATCCGGCACGGCGTCCCCTCCGCTTTGTGCCTGCATACCGCGGCGCGGGGGGTTTGCAGGAGCTCCTGAGGGGTGCGTTGAAGTGGGCTACACATGTTTGGACAGCCCTCTTAGATGATTCTGTGCTGGCATCCACTTACACATCGGTGACGGCTCAGCTTTAAGTGACGACGTGGTGAAGTCCTTCCTCACTGACCCTATGTATATACGGTCGGGGGATGCTACCGGGTCAGGGGTCCGGCAAGTCTGCTCCCATTAGGGGGCCTACTTGGCTGTCCTCCCCAGGCAGCGGAAACGGCCGGACTGGGCCTGGTGCGGCTTGCTGTCAGGGAGGCCAGAATCCATGAGGCCTGGCCTGGAGTCCTGCCCCTGTCCTGATTGGGGTGGCTACCGCAACGCATCGGGCTCCGCATTGAAGATAATTGCCTAGATACGCGTGTCAGCAGCGCTGTGAGAGAAGGCCCCGGTCTATCCTTCCTCGACGTTTTCTCTCCTTCTCCCATTCTAACCTGTTCCTTCTCCCCACCATGGGCAAAGACAAGCCGGGGTCGGCCAACTCCAAGCAAAGCACTGTGGATCACTACACCACTACAGGTCGAGGGAACGAAGGTGCTGCGGGTCCTTCCTGGGATAACGCTGCCCTGCTGGAGGCGATTAATCAATCGTGGACCGTGCTTGAGGCGCAAATCGGGGCAGTCGGATCCGAGGTATCCTTCCTACGTCAAGACCTCCGCAAGGCAGTGGACAGGATCACGGAGGCAGAAACCAGGGTCTCCACGGTGGAGGACTCAGTGTCGACTCTCCAGAAGAAAGTCAACAAACTTACAGTTGTGACACAGGAGTTGGCTTTGCGGGTCGAAGATGCCGAAGGTAGGGCTCGGTGCAACAACATAAGCCTGGTTGGCTTCCCGGAAGGATGCGAAGGCACAGCAATGGACGATTTTCTTACTGGAAGGTTTAAATCCTTACTGCCTTCCGATGCTATGTCCCCCTGCTTCGCGATTGAGAGGGCCCACTGTGCCCTGACCAAGAAGCCACCGCCAGGAGAACGATCAAGACCCGTGATTGCCCGACTCATTAGCTATGCAGATCGAGACGCCATACTTCGGTTCACCAGGGCGCATAAGGATCAAATGCTGTTTAATTCTCACCAAATCATGGTATTCCCTGACTATACCAGATTGGTTCAGCAACAACGCCAATCCTTTGTGGCTGCGAAACACAGACTTTGAGAATTGAACATGTCCTATATGCTGCTATACCCCACCAGAATGAAGGTACTCTTTAACTCCAAAACTTTCTTTTTTGACTCTCCCGAGGAGGTATTTGCCTGGACTGATGAAAGGGCGCATCTCAAACCTCACACGCCGCCTCCACCAGATTCTGACTCCTCGCAGGGCTCACACAGGAGTCGACAGAACAGAGGCACGTCGAGACGGTGGCACAGATCCCGCTCTAACTGGAGGGCCCACGATCAGGCCGAGACAACCGAGTGATCCTGGCTCGGCCAGACACATAGCCCGATGTTACGGCCGCTGGCCTCCTAGCGGGGCCTTTGAAAGCTATATTCTGGGGACCCATATGTGGCTCTCGGCGATGAACGGACAGTCCACGCCCCTGGACATTTAGTGTTATGTTGTAAAATGTTGGGTTGGGTGGGTTCTTTTGGTGGGACTGCTTAGGACTTCTCGTTTGGGGCCGAGTAACGTCTTCACCGCGACAGGTACTCCTTGTTTTTGGATGTATTGGGGAGGAGCGGGTGGGTGGGGGGTTGTTGCTTTTTTAATGTTAACACAGTTTTTAGCACCGAACACACTGATACACCTCATGCTACCAATATGGTGATCACAGACCTGGATTATGACACGGGTTGATGACACACCAAACGAGTAACTCTCCGTTGGGAGAACTAAACATTATATCGTGGAATGTACGTGGTCTGCTGAATAAAATTAAGCGAGGGGCGGTTCTCCGTTTAGCAAAACGATATGACGCATTCTTTTGTTGCAGGAGACACATCTCTTGGGCAATAAAACTCCATGCCTTAGTAGATTTGGTCATGTCACGGTTTATCACTCCGGGTATACACGAAGTGCAAGGGGCACAGCGATCCAAATACACCGCCACATGCGATCCTTATTTCTAAACATTGGTTAGACCCTGGTGGGCGATTTACCATAGTCTCCAGCACAGTTGCGGGTGAACAGATAATGATTGGGAGTATGTATGCCCCTCCCCCACTGGGTCAAATATTCGTAGACAAACTTACACAACTTTGGGGCGACCTTCCTGACGGTCTGACGATCCGGGGTGGTGACTGGAGCAACGTGATGGCTCCCCTAGATAGGTGGAGTGCAGTGCGACCGGACAAACCCCCCTCTACATCCAAGCTGAATATCGTGGCACACACATTGGGATGGTCAGACACATGGTGCGCGTTTCACCCTACGACGCCGGGGTTCTCATATACATCGGCCGTGCACCACAAACTATAGTGGTTGGACTACATATTTCTTCCACACAGCTTCGTGCACAGATTAGCGCATACCTCCATCCTACCCAGGGGTCTCTCTGACAACTCGCCCGTTAAAATTAAGTTACGCCTGCAGGTTTGTCGGGCCCCATGCAGGTGGCGTATGTCCCCCTGGCTCCTTCGGGACGCTCAGTATCAGGAGACTTTACGACTCGCCATTGCAGAATATCTTCAGTTTAATGTAGACACATCCCCATCGCGTATAATACTATGGGAGGCCCTAAAGCCAACGATTATGGGAGCGGACATAAGCTTCCATACAGGCAAGAAACACAGACGCCTGACTCAGATACTTGAACTGGAGGAGCGTCGAGCCAGTTGGAGATGCAAATGCTAGGAGGGTCGGACCCAAGCTCTCGGCGAAATCTCCTACTTACTCAACAACAAATTCATCAGCTCCTTACTGATGAGGCCAAAAAAGCGAGGCTGGTGACCCAGCACAGGATCTATCAATGGGGCGATAAGTCCAGCAAAATGCTTCATCGGCTCTGTCAGGCTAGGTCAACCCCTGTACAGGTACCCCTCCTGAGGGACCTAGACGGTACGCTCTGCACTTCCCCCGAAACAGTGGCCCAAGCTTTTGCATCCTTTTATGCCAATCTCTACCGACAGTGGGAGCTGATATCGGAGCCCCTCATAGATGAATTTCTATCGGATATTCCCCCTCGTAAGCTCTCCGACCAAGTGCGGGACTTGCTGGATTGCCCTTTAACGATATATGAACTGAAGGCGGCATTAGCGAGCATTCAACCAGGCAGGGCCCCGGGTCCGAATGGCTTTCCAAGCGATTTCCTGCGGCCGCATATGACGACCTTGGGTCCGCATCTGCTTGAGGCACTGCATGAATCCCTAGAACAGCGTATCTTGCCCATGGACTGGCGGCATGCCGAGATCATGGTGTTCCTCAAGCCTGGCCGTCCCCCTGAGGACCCAGCTTCGTATCGTCCTATCTCATTGCTCAATTTTGAGCCCAAGCTCCTGGGGAAGGTCCTGGCAGACCTCCTCCGTTCATGCATCCAAGATCTCATTCACCCTGACCAGTCTGGCTTCATGCCACAGCGCTCCACTAGACATAATATTAGGCGAGTCCATAACGCTATTGCAGGAGCCCATAGACTTGGTCGCCCAGCGGCTGTTCTGCTGGCCGACATAGATAAAGCATTTGACTCCCTGAGCTGGACCTACCTCTTCAAGCTCCTTCATGCCATAAACCTGGGGCCTCGGTTCATAGCTTATACCCGGCTGTTATATAATGATCTCTCCGCATCTGTTCGTGTGGCAGGTTTTCGGTCAGCCCCCTTTTCCATTTGTCGGGGCACGAAGCAGGGATGCCCCCTGTCCCCCTCCTGTTCACCCTAGCCATAGAGCCCCTAGCGGTGTGGGTACGTCAAGACCCGCAGATCCGGGGGATAGATTGGACACGGGAATATTCAGACAGAATCGCCCTATACGCGGATGATGCTCTTTTCTTTATGTCAGATCCGTGGTTCTCGGGGCCCCGTGTCCTCCAGATTCTTCAGATTTTTGGCGAAATCACCGGGTTGAGCACCAACCCATCCAAATCCACACTCTTTCCTATATGCGGGGAGCAGAGGAGTCAGGCGTGGGCTTCCGAATTATCCATTGCTACTACAGGATTTAAGTACTTAGGGGTCTTTATATTGCTGTGCCCTGTGGCCTCGTGGGCGCACAATATCGCCCTCCTACTCCCGGCTGCCCGCAATGAGACAACGGTTTGGTCCCAGCTGCCTCTATCTCTATATGGCCGATCCGCTATCTTCAAGATGGTGTCCTTGCCGCGCCTATTATATCGACTTCAGAATTTTCTGTATACTATCCCTCCTACATGGTTTACGCAACTCAATGCTATATTGAATAGATTCCTATGGCAAGAAGGTGCGATTCGGGTTGCACTTCGCACATGTGCACAATCTACTTATTGCGGCGGCATTGCGGCAGCCGACATCCAGGCATATTATTCTGCCTCTCACCTTTTGGTACAAAACGAATGATGGTATGGGTCCCGGTCGGATCCAGCCTACGCAGTCGAATGGGAGGCCACGGCTGGCACCCCCTTGCTGCATCTCCTGTACAGCAACGCATCCCTAGTAGCACTCCCTTCAGCATGCCAGACAGTCATACAAATCTGGAGACGCACAGTTAAATCCATGGGATGGTGGGGCAGGTTAACTGGCTCCACTCCTCTCTGGCAGGGCACGTACCTACGTTTCTGCTCTGAGCGGGTTCCGTAAATGGGACCTTATTGGGATCTCTACGCTTGGGGATATCATGCAGGACACTACCCTTAAGTATTTTCAGTGGTTGCAATTCGACTACGATTTACATAAATCTCATCGCTATTTGAAACTTCGACAAGCCCTAGACCCCCAGATTTGTCATTTGGAGGCCCTACCAGAATCCCATCCGCTTGAAGGCCACCTACTGATGGGGGACATAGGGGATCACAAAATCAGACAAATCTATCAGACGCTCAACACCCACACTAAAACCACCATACACAAAACTAGAGAGGCGTGGGAGGCCGATCTGCCGACCCTCACGGACAATGACTGGACTGAAGCCCTGGCTAGTCCCCGGTATGCGGCGGTGTCTTCCCGGTACCGACTCATCCAGTTTAAGTACCTCCACCGGGTATATTACACTCGTCTTAGGTTGTGGAAAATGGGTGTTATTCAGTCTCCTCTATGTCTCCGCTGCAGCGGCGATGACGGTTCCTTTCTCCATACTGTGTGGAGCTGTACAGGGATTCAAACATTCTGGACTCGAGTGACATCCTGCCTGGGTCAGGTTCTGGCATGGACCATCCCGCTCAACCCCAGATTGTTGCTCCTACATAGCACAGATGACATAGGGGGGAACCGCTACAAGCAGCACCTCCTTTTCTTAGGTCTTACCCTAGCCAAGAGGGATATCGCACAGCATTGGAAGGCTTCGTCCCCACCTAGCGTTGCTGGATGGAAAAAGGCAATGGACAGATGTATGACTGCGGAAACTGTGGTTTTTCAGGCGAGAGGTTGCCCACAGAAACACAGGAAGATATGGGCCCTCTGGGCCACATACAGAGGTATCGATTTACCCCCACTACTGCAGTCCGCCTCCCACGATCCCAATGAACAATTGGTGGTTAGAAACTCACCTGTTTAGTCTGATGACTTTGACTTTTTGTGGTCAAGTATCAGTTTATAATGTGCATGTAATACTCTCTGGGTGTGTTCGGTGTTATTTGCTGTATTTTTGGTCTGCTGTTCTGCAGGTCAAAAGGTTGTTGTATGATGTACCTAGGTACTGCATGCCACGCTCACTGTTTGTACTATCTTTGCTAAGCTCCGCCCATTTGGTACCTTGGAAATAAATGAAAATTTGTTGTTAAAAAAAATAAAATGACTTGATTTTCTCTTTCTCTCCAAAAGAGTTTCCATGGCCCATATCCCTTTGGACAGTCTTAAATAAACTAGCATTGGCAAGGCCAATACATCTCGCCTTTGTGAGAGGTAGTGGTGATTGTTTTTTGCTTTGTTCTACAGTAGTGTAGGTGTATAGTAAGTGTAGTTTGTAGGTGTTTTTTTACAATAAGCTAGCATCTAATGTTTTGCTGATTAATTGATGCGTGGTGGGTGGTATAACTTTGTAAATAAAATGTAAATTTGCAAACGGAGTTGGTGGAGTATTTTAAGTAAGAGGAAGAAAAAAATGTGATAAGGGTGCGAACACAGCTCAGTTGGGGAGAGGTTATGACATTCTTTGCCTTCAAGTTTGTGTATTTCCCCTTGGCGTTCTGTAGATCCATTAAGCAGTATTTAAATGTAGGTTCTTTCAGAAATAATTTGATAGTCTGTCTTTGTCATAGAACTGATATGTTCCAATGACTTCCGGTTTAACTGTGACAACGTTTAGTACTTTCCATTGATAAACAAATCTTATGTTGTTGTTAAATATTATTGTCTGCTTTTCTGCAGTGCTCTCATTTTTTTTTTTTTTTGCCAGGCCTGTGATTTATCAAACATTTCTTTTAATAAAAATGAAATTAACAAAAAACCTGCAAGCTTTTCTGACCCTCATGTTTGTAGTAGTTGAGACGACGACTGCACTCATGGCACTCTGTAAACAGTACCTTTGAATTTTGACAACATAACATTTCTTTCGGTCATTGGATACATGGGGCGTTGCTCCTAGGGGAGCTTCAAGAAATGATAACAAATGCACTGCTGTGAGCAGCGACCACTCTCTCTTAGTAGGCAGGAAGCTGGGAACTAATGTAACACTGCTCCAGGACGGCAGCAACACCCACTTACTTTACTGATACTAGGGGTAATGCTTTAAATCCTGTTCCTTATTGATCTCTTTTTTGTAGGGAACCACTTTTCATATAAAGAGGGAATGTTTCGGTTTGCAACACACTTGTATTTATTCCCAAGTACAAATAAATCTAAAATAAAGCTCAAAATTGAGAGTGGTTCACTAAGCAAAGTAAACATAATACATAACAAATTAATCAGCTCTAATAGACAGAGAAAAAAAATATACTTTCTAAACTCAGTGATCTTAAAATGTAGCGCGTTGTAATGCATTACATCTTTGTTCATGTTAGGTGAAATGAACGTCTACTGACACAAACACTCTCACTTTGAAGTCAGAGAATAAAAAAAACAAATGGGCACCCTTGGAAACATGCTTGTATTTATTCCCAAGTAAGCACAAATAAAATAAAGCTCATATTTGTCAGTAGTTCATTTAGCAAAGAATACATAATACATTTGTTGGCGCTAATGGACAAAGTACAAAAATACTTTCTAAACTCAGTGATCTCAAAATGTGTCGTGTTGTAATGCGATGCATCTTTGTTTACATTCGGTGAAATAAAAGTCTGCCGACACAAATCCTCTGACTTTGAAGTCAGAGAAAGAATAGTAAACAGGCAACCTCGGAAAATAGCATCTGACATTTGACCTTGGTCTTTGAATTCACAGCAAATGTAATGACTTAGAACAAGATTTACAGGCCTGTTTACAGAAACAAGCTTTTTTCATAGAAAGGGGGAATGTTTTGGTCTGTAACATGCTTGTATTATTCCCAAGCACTCACAGATAACATAAAGCTCAAAATTGTTAGTGGTAATACATAATAAATTAGTCAGCGCTAATAGACAGTGTACAAAAATAATACAAAATATAGGGGCATATTAACAAGGCCCGGCGATAAATATCGTAAGCGCGCTTAGCGCATGCATATTTATCGCCGGCTATCTCTGTAATTTATCGCCCGGTTAGCGCGTTATCAACAACGCGCATCGCCGAGGCGATAAAATTCCAGAGATAGCGTGGATATCTCCGTTTTCCATGGTGGAAAACGGCGATATCCTAGATGATAGGGCCTGTGGTCTTAGCCACAGAATCCACCCCCCATGTTAAGTATGCCTTAGTCAGGAATTTAACAGACGTTAAATTCCTGCGTTAAGACATACTTAACGCGATTTAAATAATCGCTAACCCTCCTTGATAATATCGCGAAGCTGCCTTCGCGATATTATCCCTGTTTGGTTTCACAGCCACGCCTACTTTGCATCTCATTAGCGATGCAAAGTTAGGCGTGCTGAAACGGAGCGCTAAATCAGCAAAACACGCGATAGCGTGTCTTTGCTGATAAGGCGATGAAATTATCGCCGCTTTTCGCCCGAAACGGACGCAAAGCGGCGATAATTTCATATCGCCGCCTTGTTAATATGCCCCATACTTTCTAAACTCAGTGACCTTAAAATGTGGGGTGTTGTAATGTAATGCATTTTTGTTCACGTTAGGTTAAAGAAAACAAATATCTTTTAACAGGGCACAGGCGCTACCTTTCAGATTGAAATCAAACTTGTTTAAAGCTTTGCCTTGTCAGTGAACTGCTTCCCTACCTACACAGCTTCACTTGGCAGCTGCTGCCAGTGACCCTTGCAGGCCAGCGAGTTCTAGAGAGCATCTCTACTCCACTGCTGCTCTGCCCTCTTTCTCTCTGCTTTCTCATTCTGCCTTTTCTCCTCTGATTTCGTCTTTCTTTTTTTTCTGCCTTTTTGTTCACTTTCTTTTTTTTTCTGCACTTCTGCACCTTTTGCGTCTTTTTTCTATCCTTGTCCCCGCCGATGCATGTCCCCATGGCCCGCACCTCTCCATCACCACTTTCTCGTTTCCCGATTCCCAGCCCTCCCCCTCACGGTACTTAATGGCGACCGCTGAGCCAAAGATGTCCCAAAAGCAAGCCCGTCTCCGCCCGTCCATGCCTGGACTTTGTCCAGCGGCATGGACCCTGGTTCTCAGACCATCCACCGCTACAATGCCAGCACCCTCGACGCCCACAACACAGAACGCCACTCTGCCTGCCTCCTCGCGTTTCTGAAGAACACCCAAGGCCCAGTCACCTGCTGCATCTGCACCTTCGCCCGCCTCCACACACCAGACTTACCGACCGCACCACCCCCAAGAACCAGACCGACCACCTCAGATGTATCCTACTGAATACTCGCTTCCTCAAAAAACACGCTGTGGAGATCTGGGATCTGCTCGACTCCTCCTCCCCCGATATAGCATTCTTCACAGAAACCTGGATGAACTCCAGCTCAGCCCCGGACATCGCAACCGCTATCCCCGGCAGATACAAAATCATCCACAAGGACCGTACCTACTGACCAGGAGGAGGCATCCCCATTGTGCACCAAGACGCCCTCCACCTCACAACCAGCTCCGACAACCACTCACCCGACATGGAACACCTCCACTTCCAGGCCCATGACCAACCCAAACACCTTCCTCTGTGGCATCCTGGTCTACAGACCTCCCGCCCCCCGTTTCAGCGAAGCCATAACCGACTTCATCATTCACCACATTCTCATCTCAATGGACTACATCCTCCTCAGTGACCTCAAATTCCACCTGGACAACCTCGAAGACCACAGCACCTCATCCCTACTGGAGAACTTCGCCACCATCCGACTCAAAAAACTGGTCACAATGCCAACCTATTCAGCAGGACACACGCTAGATCCCATCTTCTCTGCAAGTAACAACATCGCCATCAGCCACACCTCCAAGCCACACTGGACCGACCACCACTGTGTCCACTTCTCGTTCACCAAACCCACTGTACACCAGCACGCCTACTGCAATCCTTGCAGAAGCTGGAACAAGGTCATTGAAGACCAGCTCGCCACCTCCCTCAGCAAGACCCCACCACAGATATCCATGGACGCCAACACCTCAGCGCGCAACTTCCACCACTGTGCCAACACACTGGCCCCCCTCAAGAAACTCTCAGGCAAGCAGCAGTTCAAGAAAGCCAGCTGGTTCTCCTTCACCCTCCAAGAGACCTGCAGACAGCTCAGGAAAAGATGGAGGAGCAGCCTTCAAATCTGCCATCACCACACACCACCGTCCCATCAGAACAACAAACATTGAGGAAAGCATCAACGCCAACGCACACAAAAGCAAATAACTCTTCGCCTTGCTCAAAGAATTTGGCAAACCCAGCACAGAGACAGCAGACATCCCCCTGTCCCAAGACATCTGCGACAGCCTTGTCACTTTCCTTTACTGTAAGATCAAAGAGATATATGGCAGCTTCACAACCCAAGACTCACCCACCGCACCCGTAACCACTGCACCCAATGGCTCCAGCCCCCAGCAGACTTTGACCAACTGGACTACCTTCACCTTTGCTGACACATTCAGGATCATCAAGAGCATCCATTCTGGAGCCCCCTCAGATCCCTGCCCTCACCACATCTTCAACAGAGCCGGCACCTCCATCGCACCAGAACTCTGCTGCACCATCAACTGCTCCTTAAAAGTCTGCAACTTTCCCGGAAGACTGGAAGCATGCAGAGACCTTCCCCCTTGCTGAAGAAACCATCTGCCGATCCGACAGACCTCAAGAATTACAGACCCATCTCTCTGATCCCCTTCCCAGCCAAAGTCATTAAGAAAGTCATCAACGCCCAACTCTCCAAGTTTGTCGAAACAAACAGCATTCTGGACCTCTCCCAACCAGGCTTCAGAAACGACCACAGCACTGAGACCGCTCTCCTTCCCACTACCGATAACATCCGCACCCTCCTCGACTGAGGCGAGACCGCTGCCCTCATCCTCCTGGACCTCTCGGCCGCTTCGAACCCGTCTCCCAGTACACCCTCTGCGCAAGACTCCACGTCACCGACATCCGTGACAAAGGCCTAGAATGGATCCGCTCCTTCCTCACTGGCCGAATGCAGAGTCAGACTTCTACCGTACAAATCTGAACGCACAGAGATAAGCTGCGGAGTGCCTCAGGGATCCTCCCTGAGACCCACCCTTTACAACATCTACATGGCCCCGCTTGCAGCCATCGTCAGAAGTCACAGACGCAACATTGTCTCCTATGCCATTGACACCCAGATGATTCTCTCCCTCACAGATGAACCGGAAGGAGCCAAGAGCAACTTCCACGATGGGATGAAGGCAGTCGCCACCTGGATGAAGGACAGCTGCCTCAAGCTTAACTCAGACAAGACCGAAGTCCTCATCCTGGGGTCCTCCCCTCTGCCTGGAACATCTTGGTGGCCCGCAGTGCTCGGAATTCCCCCCACACCCAGGGACCATGCATGAAACCTCTGCATCATCCTGGACTCCTCACTCTCAATGAACTGCCAAATCAATGCCATCTCGCCCTCCTGCTTCCACACACTCCTCCTCCTACGTAAGACTCGACTACGGCAACGCACTCTATGCCGGCACCACTAAGAAACTCCAGAAAAATCTGCAAACCGCCCAGAATGACTCCGCCAGATTCATCCTGAACATCCCACTTCCCAACCACATCACCAGCCACCTGAGAGACCTTCACTGGCTACCTGTCAACAAGAGAATCACCTTCAAGCATCTCACGCATGCCTAAAAAGCCCTCAACAATGCTGGACCTGCATACCTCAACCACTGCCTCTCCTTTTACACTCCCACCAGACATCTCCGCTCCGCCCGAAAGGCCCTGGCCACCATCCCATGGATCTGCAAGACCAAGGCTGGAGGAAGATCCACCTCTTACCTTGCTGCGAAGACCTGGAACTCCCTGCCTCTGCACCTCAGGCAATCATCATCGCTTCCACAATTCAGGAAGTACCTCAAGACTTGTCTCTTTGACTGAACCGCAGACCCAGCACCCCACCCAGCGCCTTGAGACCCTCAAGCATGAGTGGGGGGGTTCAACTGAAAGTTGCAGTGAGCCCTGCCATGCCTGTGGACTGTTTGTTGGGTAATTACCTTGAGCACACTACCTGGAAAGAAGTGGAGCTCAAGGCTCATCTGGAGATGTTAGGGTTACCTGACTGCGTCTGTGCTACCACATGGACCATGGCAGCCTAGGATGAGAGTCAAAAAGATCTGGAGCCTGGAACAATGGCCCAATCAGCTGCTAGGAACAATGGCCCAGCCAGCTGCTAGGAAGGGGAGAGGCATAGAGCATGGGAAACCAGCCCCTGAATGTACCTCCAGTGAGATGGACGGGCCACCTGCGGTGGCCTCCCGGAGTCCACTGAGGAGGACATTGCTTCCCTTGGTGACCTGTCTGAGCTTACTGGATGGCATGTGGAAGGAGGACCCACCATGGAAAAGTTCTGTAAGGCACAAAGGGAATGCCCAACCTTTGTGAGCATGAGGCAATTGGCTGAAACCCAAGCAGCAGGTGATGCCTCTGGTAGTCACCACATTTACTAGGAGGACAACTTCCTTTACAGGGACCCTAAGGCTCCTGTGCATGGGACTGCAAGGACCCTGGTTGTCCCGCAATGCTACAGATCCTGCCTACTGGAGCTGGCTCACAAAATTCCCCTGGCAGGACCCTGAGCCAAGGCAAGACCTTTGCAAGGCTTGTCCCCCACTTCTATTGGCCTTGGATCAAGAATTCCTCAGATGCGTTTTGTAGGACTTGTGTGACCTACCAGGCCAGTAGGACAACAGGGCACAGGCTTAGAGCCAGAGTCAATCCCACTGAGAACCATGACTGCACCTGCAGTGGCAAAGACCCTGATGGGAATTTTTACCCGAGTGGGGTTCCCAAGAAAGCTTTATCTGACAGGGGCACAAACCTCATATCTGCTTATATGTAGTCAATGTGGAATGAGTGTGGGGAAACTCACAAGTTCTCCACTCCTTACCATCCACAAACCAATGGGCTTGTTGTGAGGTTGAACAAGACCCTGAAGGGCATGATCAGAGACCTGTCATAGGCCCTGAGGAAAAAGTGGGCTATCCTCTTACTATGCCTTGTGCTTGCTTACAGAGAGGTACCACAGAGAGCAGTGCGTTTCAGCCACTTCAAGCTGTTGAATGGGCATCCAGTCAGAAGACCTCTGGATCTGCTGAAAGAAGGGTGGGAGCAAGCTCCCAGGAAGGTGCCCCAGGATGTAGTAAGCTACATGCTGGCCTTCAGAAGCCAGATGGCTAAGTTATTGAAACAAGTTTCCAGTAACCTTGAAGCCAGCAAGGAAGTCATAAAGGAGTGGTATGACAAAATTTATACCACTGTGGAGTTTCAGTCTTGAAAGAAAGTATGGGTGATGGAGCCATTAGAGTCCAAGGCCCTCCAGGATTGCTGGAATAGGCCCTAAGAGGTGATTGAAAGAAAGGGTGAAACCACCTACCTAGGCAACCCCACAGGGTGTTGCACATAAATAAAGGTGAGCTCTGACTGATCCACATCCACTAAAATTCAGACCAACAAGGGCTGAGAGCAAGACTGCACACTCGCCCCCATGTTATTCAATCTATATTTAGCCGATTTAAAGGAACATCTGGAAGATGCAAGGGTATTTCCACCCAAGATAGTGGGCCACAAAATACAGATGCCGCAATACGCAAACAACAGTGCTTCTTGACCAGACCTAGACTGGGCTGCAGAGACTTTTGGACCCTCTGGCCAAGTATTGTGAAGTCAACAATTTGCTGGTTGATGTCGTAAAGACAAAAGTTGTTATCACCAGCCTTAAGTTAATAAAAAGGGAGCATGGTTTGTGCAAGAAAGCAGAATTTAGAAGCTGTCCTCTTACAAGTACTTGGGGGTTACCTAGAGCCGAATAGCAGCTCAAATACACGCACATCAAGCATCAGCAAACTCATTGGCTTGGGCCTTTTGTAAGCTACAAAAGTTGATCCTGACTCCTTATTTATGGGCTCTATTAAGGGTAACTGCTAGCAAGTTATTGCCCACCATAGCATATGGCACACTACAATTCAGAGGCAAAATGACTAGCTGGCTAGATACTGATCAAGAAACCTGCTACAGGATGTAGGAAAGTGGGTTCCTGTTGCAGTAACCCCCACTTTTTGCCAGATTTCTGATGCACTTTGACCTGATGTGCCCTGAGTCCCTGCCAATCAGGTTCCCAGGGCCTGTGTTCTTTCCCAAAACTGCACCTTTGCACTCACAATTGGCAACTCTCTGGCCACATGTAAGTCCCTTGTAAAAGGTATCATGGGTACCAAGGGCTCTGTGACCAGGGAGGGCCTTTAAGGGCTGCAACACATATTGTGTCACCCTTAGAGGTCCTATACCTTAACACACACACACTGCCATTGCAGGCTGCGTGTTTTTGTGCAGAGAAAAGTGAAGACTTGACATGGCACACATACCTGTGTGCCATGCCTGCAACCCACTGCCTATGGTATAGGTAAGTCACCCCTCTAGCTGGGTGCACTATCCCACTGGTGAGGGTACAGTTGCACGAGCATTGTACCCCTACAGTGTCTAAGTCAATTCTTAGACATTGTAAGTGCAGTAAAGCCATAAAGAGTATATGCTCTGGGAGTTTGTCATTACAAACTCCACAGCCCCATAATGGCTTTGCTGAATTCTGGGAAGTGCGGTAGCAAACTTCTCAGCATAATAAACCCACACTGATGCCAGTGTGTGATTTATTATAAAATGCACTCAGAGGGCATCTTAGGGATACCCTCTGAAAAAAGACCCTCCCTGGTGTGGCTACCCACCATTTTCCTCAACCAGACAAGTTTCTGGACCCCTGGGTGAAGGGCCTCCGCACTCTGGGTCCAGTAACAAAGCCCATCATGGGCAGAAATGTCATGCCTCCTCCCCCAGGATGGGCTGGGTCCACAAAGGGGAAGCTTTAAAGGACTACCACCTTTGTTAGCTATCCCTGCCTTTTACTGCCCCCAGCACCTGGCTCCCACTGGTTCGGACCCCCACTTTGGACATGAGAATCGGCGAGTAAAGCAAGTGAGGAAGATAGGTGTACCCACCTCTCAGGTGGGGGAGGCGAGGTGCAGCACACATCTCAGTCCCCTCCACCTTGAAGATGAGGGGACCCAACCAATTAGAGAACGGCTCATGCCCCTCTACTGGAGAGTGACATAATAGGGGGTGTACTCACCCCAAGGAAGGGACCCATTGATCCCGACCTGCACACATCTGTAACGCCCCTAAATTTAGTATTTAGTACTGAACCTTTCCTCCTCAGATTCCTGCAACCTACGAAGAAGAAGGACGGAAGACGTCGCACAGCAATGGAGACCACAGAGAAGAACTGACTTGGCCCCAGCCCTACCGGCACGTCTGCAGTTTCCGAAGTTCCTACACCAAAAGTTGGCTTGTCCTGCAACCAGCGACCTGCAGAACCCCTGGAAGGACTGACTCCCTTCAACAACGACCAGATTGCCTGTTAACAGCAGCTCTGTTCAGAAGAAACTCCAAAGAAAGGCTCTGAGCCTGCTGAGAAAAAACAAACCCCACGCCTGGAACCACCAGCCGCTTACCGCCTGAGTCCAAGTGGCCCACCAGTCCCAGCGAAGTCCCCCAGTGCTCCAGAGTCCAAGTCCACCATGGGTTGACCCCTCCAGGACTCCCCGACATCGCCTGCAGACTCTGCATGAAGACCTCCCCAACCACGAGTGCCACGGTAAGGTGAAATTCGACCTCAAAAGGCTCCCCTGCATCTGGCTGCCCTGCGCCCTGTAGAAGAGGACCTGAGGTGCACCTATGTCCCTGAGCCCTCTAATTTACCTGCCCAGCTGTTGGTTTCTCCATGAAGAATTCTTGAACCGAGCCAGCAGCCAAAATCCAAAACCGGCAACCTCTATAGGATTGCAATGGGCTCCTGACCCCTCATAAGAACTCTGCACCCGGCCTCCCCAGCGCCACTGGCAGTGTGGACTTGGTGCTGACCTGGGACCTCCTTTGCCCCGACCTAAACCCTAGGAGCTTGGCACCTGAGACCAAGTGGCCTGCCCGTGAGCAGCCCCTAACTGAGGTGCTCCCTAGCTCTATTGGCTAACATTGGCAACCTGCACTCTGCACCAGGACACTCTAGTGCCGCTGGTGGTGCAATTTGAGTGCCTACCTGAACCCTGGGGAACATTGGTTCTAACACCCAAAAACTATTCTCGTAGGTCATCTACTTACCTGCAAACCAATAACCTTCTTTTTCCCATAGGAACCAATGTTACGAGTTTTGTTCCTAAAAATGTTGTATTGAACTTCTGTTTTGTATAAAAAAAAAGTAACTGTGCTTAAATTGAAGAATTTTCGTACATACCTGTAAGTGACAAACCCCACTGTATGATATCTCGCCATATCACCTTGAGTACTCAAAGTAGCTAAAAAGTAATCCAAAATAATCTACAGTAACGTTTATGTAATTTAAACTGCTTTTAACCCCAATCCAAACTTGTAGCGATTGCAAATCCATTCCCAATTGCATTTCTTGAAATGTTCTGTGATTTAAAGCCTATTTTACTTACCCTTGCCAAGTTCTGCTTGGTTCTAGAAAATAACACTTACGTATACCTTTTTATACTTACCCAATTGGTCTGGATTCAGTCTCTGAGTGTTTACCTTCAGACTTGATTGAGCGAATACAATAAATGCTTAACACACCCTCCTGATAAGCCTAACTGCTCAAAAACACTACCACAAATAGAGCTCTTAGAGGTTATCTAATTTAGCCTCTGCTACACCTCTTGGGATCCACTGGACTCTGTGCACACTATACCTTACTTTGGTATTATATATACAGAGCCAGCTTCCTACACAGGAATATATTTGCCTTACCTGAATGTCCGACTCATACCCAAGTCCGCCAAAAATCTAACTTGACCTCTCAGCAGCTGATCCTGAACACAACATTTCTGGCACACCATCTAAAAGGGAAGCAAGCAACGAGTGGTACTTTAAAACACATATAATGGACAGTGATGAAACTGGCACATTCCAACTGGCAAGATACTTGTCTGATCTAGGACAGGACATATAATTGATCATCCTCCCTGCCAACCAAATATCGTAGCTACTTTTAAAGCAGCCAAAATAAATATCTATTGATTGAGACATGAAGTCAGTGAAAGAGAATGCCCATGGCATCTGGGCAACCAACTTTGATGACCTGGGTGTGCTTCCAACTTATCTTTCTCAACCATTAGCTAAAGGTATGAAGCCAGCTGATGAAAGTAAGATTTGGTCTGATTCTGCTAAAAGCCTACTGGTATGGTATAGGTAAGCGTGATGAAGAAATGCAATGCAAGCTACGTGCCCTTGGAACTGAAACCCTAGTCCACATAGGGCCCTATTATGAGTCTGACGGTGCATGGACTGCCAGTCTCGGGGGCGCGGCAGTCCAGCCACCACCACACCGGCGGTCCGACCGCTGTATTATAAGTCTGGCGGTCGAACAGCCATTTGACTGCCGCAACTGCCAGAGAACCGTGTTCCCTGGTGGTGGCGCGGCGGTCAGGGGCTTAGAACATGCTGGTGGTGCTGCGGCACCGCCATGCATATTTCGAGTTTCCCGACCACCAGCCTTACATGGAGGTCAGCACTGCCATTTAAAAGCTGGCGGTGGGGAAACAAAGGGGGCCTTACAAGGAGGTGCATGCAGGGGGGCACATGTGCCCCCCTGTGTGCAAACATCTCCCCATTTCCAGCACTTTACAGTCCATGCCGTGCAGGAACGCGCTGTGGCAGTTCCACAGCAGGGCAGGGCAGTATTAAAGGCTCATTGAGCCTTTTTACTGCACCTCTGTGGGATTGTAATCTGGTGGGCGGGCAGTAATTGGGTTTGGTGGTGTTGGAGCAGGGTACATTCACTCAACTATCAGTGCACTTTATGACATTTTTCAAAATTGCCACTCTTACCCTACAGGCAGTTGAGGAGCACAGCCAACGTTTAACAAACTCTCCTGGTAGCTGACAAAAGGAACACCTCAAGCTGCATGTAGAGGAGCACTGCAAACTGATGTATCACATAGGCCCATTTCAGGAACGCTGACGGCTGTAATTAAAGGTGGCCAAAGAAGCCCAGGAAATGAATAAATCATCTCACTTCAAAGAGAAAATCTGTCACAAACCCTGGGTACCTTTAGAATTCCCAGGATGTTGGAAAAAAGGACACAAATTTGGTGCAGATACCTTAATTGGACAACAAGTTATGGCGGCCTAGACTAAGCAGAAACATAAATTGTCAGCAAGGAGAAGGGGAATTAGGATGTTAATGGGTGAGAATGTAACAGGGCGGGGGTGGGTTAGGTTTTAATATTATGTTGTTTGATAGGGTATGCGGCTAAAGGCGACAGATGCGGTTCAAGTTTTGGAAGCTCAACCTGTTTCCAATAAAGGGCACCTTTTGCAACCTGAGAAAAAGTTGGTGGCTTCACAAGTCCCCCAAAGCAACTTTTAAAATCCTGAAACAAGTAAAGAGAGCTTCTTTGCAAACAATGAAATACAATGTGTGCAGCAGCTGCTAATCTGGTGTCGGAGATTATCAATATGCTCTTGTAGAAAGTGAGAATCGATTAAGAGGCCTACTCCACTCAACTGACTTGCCCGTTTGCAAACATCTTTTATTTTGTTTCCTACAAAATAGTGCTCCATGTTATTTATCCAATATATTGTCACATTGTATTGTTGAGACCAATAATATCACAATAAAAATTAAATATGCGATTTCTATATATACACAGTTTATTTCCTACTAAATCTCTGTAAATAAAATCTGCTTTACAGAATGGAATGTTAAATTCTGGCTGAGGCGTTAATGCATAATTTACCCATATTTTCTATTTAATCCCTGAACCAATGCTGTTCGAGCAACTAGCCCACTTTACATTGCTTCCCACAACCTTTGTTAATTTTGACAACTAGGAAATTAAAAGTGCTTTGATGATGGGAGGACAGAGGCATTACTAGACGTGAATTTTAGGAAAGAATGTAGATACAACTGGTGGGATCACTTCTTAAAGTGTATACAGTGGTGATACCCACTGTGTAGTTATACTTTAGTCAGATTATCCATAGAAAGAGGTTTTTTGCTAGTAATCTTCACAACAAGTTCATCTACCTGAGCTCCTTCCTGGGAAGTTTCTGGGTGATCCGTTAATTGGGGGCAGAGAAAAAGGGAGTGGGGTCTAAAAAACACTTTCTTTCCTCTCCCAATTCCGTAGGGAAAATTAGACAGCGATACAGAAAACATGGCTAAACAGAAAGACTCTAAATTTATCAAAAAGCTGGTCTTTTCTCAGAAAGCGTACTTTTGTGCTTTTTTTGTAATTGTGTTCAGACATTCTAGAGAAATTAAAGTTTAAAAATAGCGATATCTATTGCTGTGAGACTCCCACAGTAAAAACGACAAAATAAAGTTTTCTGTTTGGCTGGGTCTGCGGGACCAAGCTGTGATTGACTGGCCACACAATGAGGGCAAATGTTGCGACTGCCATTATAGGACCTGACGACTTGCTCCCTCAGTCCTGAAAAAAAACATATAGAACAGGGAAGGGTAGGGATCCCCTGACTCCATAGCCCTATTTGAGGGGGTTCCTCAGAGGGACCAGGACAAAAATAAAAAATAAATAAAATAATTGGGTAATTGTGTTCCCGCTGGAGTTAGCGTGGCCCTCTGCTCTTGCATGAGTCAAGCAGAGCCAAAAATAAATATATGTAATAAAGAAAGATTGTGGGGTGGGGGGCTGTGGGCAGTTGGCTGCCTATGGATGATCACCCACCGGTGAGGGGTTGAGTGCAGGGCCGGACCAGGACTTACGATCAACCCCTCCCACACAGGGCCTTTGTCCATGCGCCATGAGGGGTTGGGTGAAAAAACAAGTTTAAGGTGGAGGTATATGTACGTAAATGTAGTAAGAGTTTACCTTAAATTGAAAAAAACACCTTAGAAGTTCACTGAAAAAATCCAAGATTAAAGGGGAGCTGTATGTAGGTTTTCTAATAATAAACAAATATACTGTTTAAAACCAACAAACACTGAAATTCACCATTTATGTATTACGTACACCTATGTGATGCACTGATTATGACCTTGCATATTACATCACTGATGACGTGTATCTATGGCAGTAGAAGTCATACTTAGATCAGTTAAATGTAACTGGTGAATTGCTTTGGTTGAACTACTTAGCCCCATTCATTTAAAGGCTACTTACCACCAGGTGCATTGGAAGACAAATCTCAGTTACTATCTATGTTTTGGTGCCTATAAATATTTGAGATTGCCTTTTGGTTTAGCGTCCACAACTAGCATTTTTTTTAAAGTTAAACTAATATTTGTTCCAAGATATTCCTGGGGTGCAAGCCTTTCACAATGACATTCTGATGCCAGGGATGTAAGCGAACATAATTGCAGTTTGGACAAGGTACTATATATTCTCAATGAGCGAAGAATGACAGTGTCTCAAGACTTAAGGAACTCAGTTGATTATCTCGGACATAAGATCACAGCTGAGGGAATAAAACCCAAAGAGGATGTAATCAGGGCTTTAAAGGACACACCAAGTCGAGGCGACAACTGAAAACATTTATTGGCCTCAGCGATTGTCATTCCTGCTTTGTGGAAGGGTATACAACTTTTATAGAACCTTTGAAGACAATGTTGAATAGTGCAATTCAAGGACTCTTTTTCATTGGGAGCACACAACAGCTGCCCAATCAAATATTGTATTTAAAGGACCCATAATGTGAGAGGAGCCTAAGCCCTTCTATCAGTAGTACATCTGTACTTATGAAAGAGTTTTATCTGTTTCAGTTGCTCATGGAACTTTGGTGATTGGTTTCTGATTGAAATCTGCTTGAAGAGCTGCATCTGGCAGAGGTTACCCTGAGGATTCCTTGTGAAATCATGTAACTTCCAAGTTTGGAATCCATAGGTGACAACCCCACATGGAATCTGGTATGAAAATTCACATTATTCATTTTTCTTTTTTCTTTGTGGGTGAAAATGTTTTTCCCTGTGGAAAAATTAATTCCCCTACACCATCACCCAATTTCAGCATCATTTCCCACTCAGGAAGGTGATTTTCACCAGCACTTGGCTTAAGTAAAAATCCAACTCTTTCCAAGTTTGAAAGAGAATGCACAGAAACGTACTTGTTCGAGGTCATTCACAAACTTCCAAGTGTGACTACATCTAGGATCGCCATAGAACTGCCTCAAATGCACCACTTGAGTAGGATTTACGGGTGCAGAGAGGTCAGCACTCGTTCCACAGATCTCCGCGCCTGTAAAAGGGCTTATGCCTTACAGTCTTCCCATTGTGAATTCCTGGCAGGCATACTGTTGTATCCTGTGTATGCTGCAATGCATTCTTCCCTAGTGCTCAGCCAGTATGAATGCGATGTCACGGAACGTTGATGTGTGCCTGGTGGATATCATGTCAGTTGGTAAGAGTGGGCTGAGGATCAGGGATGCTGCTCCAGGTGGGGCATACTTACCTTCTTAGCAGTCACCTGGAACTGCCTGTAAGTGAGTCTTAATGAACCTCCTCTTATAATTTACACTACTGGCTACTGGACTATTTACCTACAAGGGCCATTCTTCATTTACAACACTGGCGACGATCAAGGAAAGAAACCATGTGTGAGGAACAAGGTGTAGAGTTTTGGAGATCTACAAAGTAACTACAGAAAAAACTAAGGGATAAATTAATAGTGAAGAAAACGAAGCCTGAAAGAAACAAAATGCCATGATGCCCCACCAGTATCCTCTTCATCAGACAGCCCACAGCCTGGGAGTGATCTGTTATTTATGTGGATTGAAGCCATTCATGTGAATTGGCAGTGTTCAAGTGGAATGAACTTGCAGTGGGGTCATCTTGCATTGTACAGGCATTAGGAATCGGCAGCGTTTATGTCAAAGGAACCGGCAGCGTTTGTTTTGTAGGAAACTGTTGGACTTGGCCCTTTTTGCAGGGTCATCCCTGAACTTTTTGCCTTCCTCCTGTATTTTCTCTGACCTGTTTTTGTTGGTTTTATGACTCTGGGCACTTTACCACTGCTGAGCAGTGCTAAAGTGCATATGCTCTGCCTATTGTAAAATGATGTATGGATTAGTGCCTCCATGATTGGATTATTTGATTTACTTGTCAGACCCTAGTATAGTGCACCATGGGTGCCCGGGGCCTGTAAATCAAATGCTGCTGGTGGGCTTGCAGCACTGGTTGTGCCACACACAGAAGCAGCTTGTAAAGTGTGTCTCAGGCCTGCCATTGCAGAGCCTGTGTGCAGTCTGTGACTGCCATGTCGACTTGGCAAGTGCACCCACTTGCCAGTCCCTAAACCCTTCCCTTATCTTCATATCAGACACCCCTAAGGTAGGCCCAAGGGCAGGGTGCATTGTAAGTATAAGGTAGGACATGCCCTGGTGTGTGTGGCATGTCCTAATAGTGAATTACAGCCATTTTCGTTTTTCACTATTGCAAGGCTACCTGTCCCCATAGGCCAGAATGGGCAGTTTGATTATAACATCTTATAATCCTAACTGACCCAGGGAACATGGTAGAAATTCGAGTTTAGTATGCCTGAGCTCAGAATGATAAAATACATCTTTTAGTAAAGTTGGTTTTAACATTCTGTGTTTGAAAATACCACTTTTAGAAAGTAGGTATTTTCTTGCCTAGCTGTCCAAGCCTGCCTCTGCTAGGTTGTGTATTGGGTGTCTGGTTTTGTGAGTGACAGGGGCTGGGGGATTCCAGGAGACAGGGTGAGTCAGCACAGGGCTGAATAGACCTATCTGCATGCAGAGTGGTGGGAGGAGTTGCACCTGGGTCTGAATAGGGCTGTGCCTGCCTTCCACAATGCTGGCTCCACCTCCTCTGGTGCGTCTGATGTCCCTGGCCCACCCTGCCAAAGGAAAGAAGGAGTCCTGTAAACAAAGTGCTCAAGGACTGCACAGAACTGGTTTGGACTAGGTACAGGCCCCTCTGCCTCCAGAGGACAAAGGATTTTGCAGTATAAATATGGGGACCCAGACCCCAAGACTTTAGATCACTTCTGGAACAACAAGACGAACCTCTGCCAAGGAGAAGAACCAAAGGAAGCTGTAGGAGTTGGACTGCCCCCCTGCCCCCCTGCCAGTGTGCTGTGTTGCTGGGTTGGCCTACAGTGGTGTCTTCAGTGCCAAGGAGAGGAGAAGGAACTTTTAAATAACTTTCATCATCTTGCAGAATATTACTCCAAGGGCTTGATTTGAGCTTGCCTCCTGACCGAAGTCTCAGGGATACCAGACTTCACCCCCTTCTGTTTGCCTTCATCTGGAACTTGCTGTTCTGGTGCTACAGAAGGAATTTGCAACACCGACGCCGGCGAGCGACGCCGTCTCCTGCATCGAAGCCGTGAGCGCTGCTCCGACTTGCAACGTAGACCCGACGCCGACCGCCGTGCCACATCGACGCCAGCGAGCGACATCGTAAGCCTGCCATATCCGTGAGCGCTGCTCCGACTTACGACGCCGGCCCGACGCCTGCTGCTGTGCCGCATCGACTCCGAAGCCGACATCATCGCGGAGCCGATCGTCGACGTGGGTGGTCAAGAATCCATCGACATCGTGACATCGTACGGAACCGTGGTTTCGGCGCCATCGTGACGTCACCTCCTCTCCGGTCAGGAACCGACGCCTCCCCTGCCTGCGCAAGCATCCAGGTCCCGACGCATCATCTCCCCCGAAGCAAGGAACCGACGCCGCAACGCGCCAACGACGCCGCACCTCCCCGACGCCGTGAGCTGTCTTTGTTTTCGCTTTTCCAACGTACTGTTCTTTGTGGGTCTGTTTTGACTCCGGGCCCGACGCCGCGCACCTCGCGGTCGGCGCCGTACTTTGGGATTTCTTTGACCTCGACGTTGTGATAACTCCAGTTGGGGTTATCTGTTGCTAAAGACTGCTTTTAAGTGAAGAACCTATTTTTAAACCCTTTCTACCATCTTGAAGTATTATTGATTACAGTATTATGGATTTTTGTCGTTTGTGGTCTTGTGATAAGTCTATATAAAGTATACTTATTTTTATAAAACCTGTGTGGTGTCCATCTGTAGTGTTTTCACTGTATTACTGTATGTGTTCACAAATGCTTAACACACTGCCTCTGAGATAAGCCTGTCTGCTCGTGCCAAGCTACCAAGGGGGTGAGCAGGGGTTATTTTAGTAGTGTATCCCCCTTACCCTGACTAGAAGCAAGGGTCCCTATTTGGTCAAAGGTGTATACCATTGCCAACTAGAGACCCGCAGTTCTAACAGAAACCAACAGGCCTCTTGTCAAGGAATGCAAGGAATGCAGAAAGAGAGACAGCAGCGCTGGAAATGAGGGAAAACATGGAATGCAGAGAGGGATGCAAGCAGACTGGCATTGTTTTACAGACAGCGGGCTGTGAGTACATTCTAGTTTATGCTTACAGACTTCAAAAATGTGCATGCCTATGAAGTGCTGTGTTAATTGGTGTAATCGTTATTTGACGGGAAACAACCTTTACAACGCAGTCATTACATCGCACTACCTTTACAACGCAGTCATTACAACGCAACATCCTTTACATTGCATGCCATTACAACGCAGCCATTACATCGCATGTCACTACAGCGCATGTCATTACAATGCATGTCACTACAACGCATGCCATTACAACGCAATATAAGGTAAGTAATGGGGAATAATAATGTTTACCCCTCCCCTATCCAACACTTACCCTACTGTTGCACTCACTGGAGTGGGAATAGTAATTTTTACCCCTACACTATCCAACACTTACCCTACTGTTGCACTCACTGGAGTGGGAATAGTAATTTTTACCCCTACACTATCCAACACTTACCCTACTGTTGCCCTAAAAGTAATATGCGTTGCAATGGTATGCGATGTAATGGTATGCGTTGTAATGGAATGCGTTGTAAATGTTTCTAAAAATGCGTTGTGATGGCATGCGATGTAAAATCATGCGTTGTAATGGATGATGCGATCTAAAAACTGCATTGTAAAGGCATGCGTTATAAATGTTTGCGATGTATCGTCATAAATCCTTATTTGACTGGCGTTTTGGTTTGAAAACCCACCGTTACTCCAGTGCGACGCATGTGGAAGGCTTTGCGTGCCTGCTGTGGAATTCTATGCTTGAGCTGGGCGCAAGGCTGTCAAATGATGTATCACCCGCGTGGTGAAATTCAGGTGCAGCGAGTGCTGCGTTAACTCTTTCCTTGGATTCCAGGCGAGGAGCGAAGCATGAGTGCAGAGGCTGATGTAAGTAAAAGAAGAGAGAACACATACAATAACTCATACTTCCCAAAGAAACTGACACAACACGGCGCACTGGCAGCCAACTTAGGGGATTGGGAAGAGTTACATGGACCCCCACTATGGTTACAACGTTGTGCTGATGGTCCAAATGGCTTCTAGGTTCCTCAGTAGGGACTCTATTACACCGTCATCTAGTATTCAGCGTGACAGAAGCGCAGTCTGCTCAAGGCATTTCCTGTCAATTTGGGAGCATAATAGTGATGGACGCACCTTGCAGGGTCAACGTGTCTGCACCTATGATTTAGCTTGACTGGGGATGGGCACACCTCATTGAGCCAGTCATCCCTCCTGCTGTGTGAAGGAATGCAATCTTTTGATTGGATATTACACTTTGCTTTTGTGGGAATTCTGTGTAGCGTCTCCAGTTACCTGGGATTTTAGAGGAATTTTGGGTGAGAGATCGCTCACCGGTGGACCTTTGAATGTTTTTGGTGTTTTTTATCCTTTGCCATTCTAAGTTTGGTGATGATGCTATGCTGTGTTATTTATATTTCTGATGCAGTTCTCAATCTGCTACCTTTGTGTGCTATGTATATTTCTTATTCTGTTCTCATTCTGCTGCCTGTGTATTCTGTCAGATATGAAGTTTGTGTGTGTGTTCTAGGGTTGTGTATGTTGTAGGGTCATGTGCCCTAGTGTGTGTTGCATGCTTTGTAGAGCCATGTAACTTAGTGTGTGTTGCCTGAGACCCTTGGTCCTGTCTGGTGTGTGGGAATGTGTTAGGGTTGAAAGATACGCTTTGTGGAGATTCCCTGTGAGTGTGGCACTGTGGGTTCAGAAACACCCTGTACGAAGATTCCCTGTGCATGGGAATGTGTATGGGTTGAAAGATACCCTTTGTGAAGATTCCCTGTGCATGGGAATGTGTATGGGTTGAAAGATACCCTTTGTGAATATTCCCTGTGTGTGGGACTGTGTATGGGTTTAAAGATACCCTTTGTGAAGATTCCCTGTGCATGGGAATGTGTATGGGTTGAAAGATACCCTTTGTGAAGATTCCCTGTGCGAGAGAATGTGTTAGCGTTGAAAGATATCCTTTGTGGAGATTCCCTGTATTTGGGAAGGTGTATGGGTTGAAAGGTACCCTTTGTGGACATTCCTGGTGTATGTGAGACTGTGTAAGGGTTGAAAGATACCCATTGTGGAAATTCCCTGTGTGTGGGAATGTGTATGGGTTGAAAGATACCCTTTGTGTAGATTCCATGTGTGAAGTTGCAGGGGTTCGTGAGTTGCACCCTAAGTTGTTGTTAGTTCTGCATTTTAGTTAAGCAGTTAGTGTAGAAGGGTGACATGTGTTGCACCCTAATATGCTTTTCCCTTTTAGAGGGGTTAAGCTTTAGCCGTACGCATTATTTACATCTTGCATATGTTTCTATAGTCTAAGTATTAGATGTATGCATTGTTTCCGTTTTGCATCCGTTGATATTTTCTTTTGTTTCTCTAAAGGGGGAAGATGTGTTATATGCTGCAATGCATTCTTCCCTACTGCTCTGTTCCTGGCTGCTCAGCTAGTATGAAAGTGTGAAAGTGATGCCACGGAACGTTGATGTGTGAATGGCTGATTGAATGTCAGTTGGTGGGAGTGGGCTGAGCATGACTGATTGAATGTCAGTTGGTGAGAGTGGGCTGAGCATGACTGATTGAATGTCAGTTGGTGGGAGTGGGCTGAGCATGACTGATTGAATGTCAGTTGGTGGGAGTGGGCTGAGCATGACTGATTGAATGTCAGTTGGTGGGAGTGGGCTGAGCATGACTGATTGAATGTCAGTTGGTGAGAGTGGGCTGAGCATGACTGATTGAATGTCAGTTGGTGAGAGTGGGCTGAGCAGCAGCGATGCTGCTCCTGGTGGACATTCTTACCATCTTACCAGTCACCTGGAACTGACTGGAACTGAGTTTTTTAATAAACCTCTTATAATTTACACTACTGGCTACTGGACTATTGACCTACAAGGGCCATACTTCGTTTACAACACATACAGAAGGACAATTTGGTCAAAAACCTTTATTTATGCAACGTATGTTACATAATTTCTATGTATAATACAATTCTAATCTGCAGCTCTACAGCACTGTCTCAGGGCTAAGGCAGCGATAGAACAAATTACAACATAAATGAATAAATCAATCAATCAATCAATAGAGCACCAAACTTCGATTTCAAACAGCACGTAAAATATTGTTAATGTGTTTTCCCTTACGTTAGCTTTTTCCTGTTTTTCTCGCCTTCTATAGTGCCTTTAAGATGCTCTAGTGATTTAAGCTGCAATGATGGCTCTTGCCAGGCTGGCCGATGTGTTTGCAGGGACGGATACACAGGATCAACCTGTGAACAAGGTAATAACAACAGCATAATGCTCACTCTCGCACAGGGATGCACTGCAGGTGACTAGACAGAAGTTTCATAAGAATTCTTCGGGACAGCTATCCAAGAAATGCATACATTGATTTAAATACGACATATCCACACAAATAGATTCGAAAATGCGACAGTTGTGCATTTTTTAAGCCAGTAGGGAACCACAATTTTACACTTAACCCACTTGGTACCTAGGCTGAACGTAACAATCTATCCAATGTAGAATGCACCCATGTGCTAAATAACATTTTACATTTTTGTTTAGTTATTAATATAGATTTTCCAAATTCACACAATCGAATCCGCAATATTAATAAACCTTTACTCTCCTCGGTGTAATATTTTTTTCTCAAGTATTTATAACTAGCAGCATTCTAATACTGTTGTTGTGGAAATACACCATCCGTAATGAAATGGTAATGTCTAGTTTACACCATGCTCTGTTCTCATCTATGAAAACAACTTCATTTGTATCTAGGATGTGGCTGCTCTACTAATGTGTTGAGTTCTAGGTCTGTATTCCTACTCCTTCTCTCTGTCCAGGCTGATGCTGTATGGATGCCTCTGTCAGCGAACTTCCATGGGCCACTGGTAACATCTACGGTAGCTACTGTGGTACTAGCTTTCATCGTTAAAATGTTTACAGCATGGGGAATTCCTAGCAAAACTACAAAGCACAAAGGACACCCATTGTGCGCTGTCAAACTGGTAGGATGGGGAAACATCCATTACAACGCAGTCATTACAACGCACTACCTTTACAACGCAGCTGTTACAACGCGACTGCCTTTACATCGCATGCAATTACAACGCAGCCATTACAATGCATGCACTACAAAGCATGTCATTACAACGCATTATAAGGTAAGTAATGGAGATTTTTTAAGTTTTAGGGTGGGTATGGGTTTTGGGGTACATGGGAATAGTAATTTTTACCCCTACACTATCGAACACTTTCCTTACTGTTGCACACACTGGAGTGGGAATAGTAATTTTTAACCCTACACTATCCAACACTTACGCTACTGTTGCACTCACTGGAGTGGGAATAATAATTTTTACCCCTACACTATCCAACTCTTACCCTACTGTTGCCCTAAAAGTATTATGCGTTGTAATGGTATGCGTTGTAATGGTATGCATTGTAAAGGAATGCGTTGTAAATATAGTTTCTAAAAATGCGTTGTAATGGCATGCGTTGTAAAATCATGCGTTGTAATGGTAGCTGCAATGTAAAAACTGTGTTGTAAAGGCATGCGTTGTAATTGTTTGCGTTCTAATGTCATACATTCTAAGGATGTTTTGAATATCTACTTATGAATGAAGCTACTTTGACCCCTGGCAATTGGCATTACAGAGTATCCTATGCCAGGGGTCAAGCAGGTAGTCCATAAAACTAGGGCCATCATGTTTTTTGACCCAGCAACAGTCTGATCAGTGCTGAGGGACTCCAGAAATACACTGCACAGTTCTTCAAGAAAATGCCCAAATGAGATGGTCTTGTTCAACAGACTGAAATGCTGCTGAGCTGGGCTGATGAAAGAAAAGGACCACAAGATGAACAAGCATTAGTAAATGCATTAGGATTCGCCTATGTGATTATAAATAAGCAGTTTTTTGTTGTATTTACAAGAAAGTTTGTTACAGTTACAGAAAGTCTGTTAAAGTGTTATGACTTGTTTATGTACAGAAAGGCAATATATTGTGCTCTTACTAGTGGTATTATAAAGTGGAAAATTAAGTAAATGGTGGAGGACAAAGATAAAAAAATGTACCTGATAAGTAGGCTTGAAAGTGTTGCAGCTAAGGGGAGAAGAGGTGAAGGGTGGATGAAAAACCATAGAAGTACAGCTTAAGTGCTGTTTTTGCAAATGCAAAGAACACAAGATTACGAAAACTAGATGAAAAGGTGTTGTTTGGTTATTGTCCATTGTTAAGATAAACAAATGAAAATGAACTTAAAAGTTTTCAAATGAGCATCTGAGCTATTGTGCAACATAAGTGAAAGAAACACACTGAAAGTGAGATTAATGTTTTATTGAGATCGGCAAGTTTTTTTTTTTTTAATTACAGATCTCTCTTACAAAGTTTTTTTAAATTTTGCACTGCATATTTTTTGTTATGATTTTGTAAAAACTTAAACACGAACATAAACTCTGGAACAATAATGAGCAAATAGTAAAAATTTGCACTTGCCATCATCAGAAACTTTATCCGGTATATACAACCATAAAAGTACAAAAAACAAATACAATATAGATACATCACATAAAAGAGCTAAACAGTGAAGCTCAGCACCAAAAAATAAGCCACACAATTAAAATATAAAATGGAGGTTGTACAGATAAGATGTAAATTAGTAAAATAGGCGCTCAAAAAAACCTCACCAATGTATGTCATAAGTAAATTAAAAAAGGATAAAATGGCTAATACTGGCATGGATAGACCAAATAAAAGACAGAGTAAATAAAAAACATACTTCAAGTAGAAAACATACACATAATATGAACAGGACTCTAAACCAAAAAGTGGCCAAGAAATGGCACCCACATCTGGGCATACCCTTCCCACTTGAGGCGACTATACCAACACAGAGAAACGATGGACGGAATGCAGAGTATTATCAAACACTCACCCCCAGTCACCAGTCTAGGTTAATGCCATCGTTCTTTTGGTTACCATGCCACCCCAGTATAAACCCAGCCATATGCAAATCAGCCTCGACCCCACTCTGCATAAAATCAATCCAGCCAAACAGCCAGAGCAGGCTCTCCCTGGACCGGAAGCCAAGCATCCCGGGACCAGTTTCGGGGTATCACCCTTCAGCACGGACTAGCAGAGAGCTTACCAAAGTGGAGACATTACAAAACAGCCTCCTAGGGCTCATTCCATCATTATACATCTAATAGCCCAACTCCACTGGAGAAATGTAGACACTGCACACACAACCTTATGCAAGGATTCATTGCAAAGGAGCTGTATGGCAACCTTGAGCTGTCTGCAACGAAGTTGTTTCCACAATGCTATGGTCCAGGCTTTCCGGGGGCGAGCATAGGCAGGGCAAAAAAAATAAAAATGGGCTAATGATTCCTCTGCCTGCTGGCAAACTGGGCATGTGGCACTTGTAAAAATTTGGGGGTTCCACTTTGCTAGTAAGGATAATAGTGGTAGGGTGCCATAGCGCAATTTCAAGTAGAGCTGTTTTGCAGCTGGTGTGGTAATGTAGGGCCATATGTACGATGATTCCAAATTGCGAGTCGCAATTTGCGCTCAATTGCGAGTCGCAATTTGGAATGTACAACAGTGTCAGAGACACTGTTAGCGATTCCCAATGGGGTCGCAAAATGCGAGGCTCATCAATATTAATGAGCCACTCGCAATTTGCGACCCCTTTGGGAATGGCTGGCCCTCCTAGGGATGGTGGCCTGCTGGGCTCAGCAGACCTCCATGTCTGGGACTGCTTTTCAATAAAGCAGTTTTTTTTTAAATGCAGCCCGTTTTCCTTAAAGGCAAACGGGATGCATTTAAAAAAAAAAAAATTAAACATTTTCGTTTCATTTCTTAAGGGCAGGTAGTGGTCCCTGGGACCACTGCCTGTCCTTAAAAAATATTTTTGGAGCCTGTCACAAAGGGGAAGGGGTCCCCTGGGGACCCCTTCCCATTTGCGACTCCATTACCACCCTCTTGAAGTGGGCGGTAATTTGCAAGTGTTTTGCAATTGCGGTCACAAAACATTCATAGGAAGGGAACGCCCCTTCCTAATAGCGAGTCACAAAACAGTATTTTGCGAGTCGCATTTTTTTGCGACTCACAAAATACTGTTTGTACATGGCCAAGTATGTTTTTGCGTGCGCAAACGGGTCGCAAAACTGGTCGCACATCTGGCCTGTAATCTCAAAAGGACTCAAATCTAAGGTCAGGGTTAAAATCTAGAAATGGGGAGGTAAGGGACACTTCTGGCACCTTGCTCATTTCATTGGTGTATGTGTAAGGCCAAAAAGCATCCTTGAGGTTGGCCCTAGACAAGTAAGTCGTAGATGCGGGGAGGACCAGTAGTGCTTAGGCCGAGATGGAATAGAAGCTTTTTTACCGGGGATAGCCACTTGATTTTGCCAGAGCTTTCCAAGGAAACTACATCCTCCAGAGCTCCACGACACACCTCGAAATCTTGTGAATATTTCAACCTTCTCCAATACAGTAGCAGTCTAAGTTGGGCCTTGTGTATCATTGAGTCAATGCCCATAGCCTGAGTTAAGGGTATAAACTGTGTGTTTTTTCGGAGGTTAAATAATGATCTCAAGAATGATTCTCAGCCACCCCAAGCATGGCCAGATTTGATTTGCCCCACAATTCAGACCCATATAGAGCACTAGCCTCAGCCTTGGCCCTTTAAATGTTAAGTGCAGGTGGAACACGTCTATTTCAGGAGGACTTATAGCAACTGATGGTTACATTCAGGCTGCTCTTATTCACCTGGGGCAGCCATGACATAGATTTGCTTATTCTAATTCCTAAATAGTCAAACTCACTGACTCTATTCAGTGTGCTATCCCCCAGCGTTTTTGAACCCCAGAAAGAGTAATAGGGGACTAATAGCCATAAACTTTGTCTTAGAGTGATTTATTATGAGCCCCCATTCGACACAGACTGCTTTGAACTTGTTCACCATACATTGAAGGCCTCTAGGAGTCTTCAAAATCAGAAGGGTGTCATTACCAATAATAGGAGGGGAATATTAGTATCTACCAATCAAGGGGCATCATGTAAATCATGCTCCACAAAAGATACCACACAATTTAAATATAGAGAAAATAGGGTGGGGGCAAGGACACACCCTTGTCGAACCCATTTCTGGATGTCTATCCGATCGGTCAGCTCCCCACCTTGGCCCTATCTCACTTGGGTATACGCATCTAGGTGGCCGTGAACCAAGACATCCAAAAGATCGAGTGGGACCCCACTGCTCTTAAGAACCCCCCACAGCTTATCTTGAGGCACTAGGTTGAAAGCAGACTTTAGGTCTACAAAGACCAGATATAAATGTGTCTTCTGAATAACCACTGTTTTCCAATAGATTAATAGGAACCTGAAAGTGTGGTCAATTGTATTGGTACCTTGTCCGAACCCTGCTGAAATTAAGAAAGGGCCTGGTAATTGGCTATCCATGATTCAAGCTTGTCCGGAATTTGTCTTTCAAAAACCTTTTGGACTAAATCTATGAGGCTGATCGGCCTGTAATTTAAGGAGTCCCACTGGCCCTTTTTGAAAATGGACATAATTTCAGCAGCCTTCCAGCTGGCAGGAATGCTTGCCCCCTCCAAAATATAGTTTGATAGCTTTTTAAAGTACCAAGCCCAGTATTCAATGTTGGTAAGAAAAAGATCACCAGGAACACCATCAGGCCCAGCAGCCTTTCCCACGGCAATGAATCCGTAAAATGAGAGTGCTATACCTCAGGTGTGATGGAATCGGCCAAAGACCTTGGAGGTTGCTGGTCTCCGTTGGACACCAACTTCCAGAATTTCCTAGGATCCTTAAGTACAGCTGCTTCACAGATATTTCCCCATAATTCAGACTCCCAATCCTTGCGTGCTCTAGCTTGAGTCAGTTTGTATTCTATTCTTTTAGTTCATATCACTGAGGTATCACCAGTGTTCAGGGCTTGACGAAAAAACGTTCTTTTCGTCAGTGCAGGCCCTATTATACCAAGTTCGTTCTTTTTTGGGAGGTCCCCTAGAGGCCATACAAGAGTTAAAAAACACTTTCCTTAGGATTCAACAAGTTTAATTAATCTCAGCAATTTTGGTTTCCCAAGGGTGGCCCTCAATCTAGGATAAATTTAGGGTATCTAACTCTAGGGTGGCATCCCTCAGGGCCAGATTCATTTGCTCTCTGATGTGGGTGTTCTGAACTATATGATCCCACTTGAGCCTTCGTCTGTCATTGGAGGGCACCAGATTTCAATTTAGGGATACAGGGACATTGGCCAGATGGTGGAACAAGCCTTTTATAGGGCAGAGGGCATCGTGATCGCTATCATCTCTGTTCAAAATCTTAAGATCAGCCTGGGTGCTCTATAACTGAAAAATAATTAAAACATAATCAATTCTAGATGTGTGGCCAGGGTGATTAAAAGTATGAGCAGCCTGGGGATTTGAGGGTGTGCGACCATTACATGCTCTCAAACCAGATACTAAGGTGAAGGAAAGAAGCTGATATGCAGCACCGTCCACCGCTTCACTGGTGGAGTATTAAGTGTGGGAATTCCCCATACCTCGTTTTCTTTGTTAATGGGGGGAGAACTTCCCAGATTCCAGAGGTCATATGTAGTGTTAAAATACCTCGCTATAATAGAGTTGTTGTCTGAATCATAGGCAGCCCTGTGTGCAGTAAGGTCATGAATCACCTGGGTATTCCACCATCACCCGATTATAAACATTATATACATAATAGCTGCGAGCATCATCCCTAATGACAGATATGCCCAAGATGTTGTGTGAGATATAAGGCAACGGGCATATTTTGACATTCAGGGTTTCTTTGGCCCAGATGAAAAGGCTGCCCAAAGGGTGACCCATTCCTGTGCCATGTACCGGTATATGATATGCTACATAGCCTGATCTATAGGGCACATCAAGGGACCAGGTCTCCTGGAGGAGACATAAATCAAATGGTTTACAATTTTTCTTTATTTAAACAGTACACTGTGACATTTTTAATTATTGTGCTATATATCAGGATTCTGCTTCTTGCGCTTCTTGTTCTCCTATCTCATATGTACATTTACTATTCTTAAAGATGTGTATGTCATTGTCTCATTTACTTGTAAAGCGCTCTGATACCCGCAAGGGTCACGTTTGGGCTATATAAAACATTTCAAATAAATATAAATATACTATGAAGTTTGTATGTTGTAACAAATACTATATTTATTTTCAAGCCAATTGTTATAATAAGTCCCGGTGACACTGCACCTGCTGCACCATGGAAATCATGTTCCTAGTGCCTGCTTAATAAGTACACTTTACCTGTTTTAAGAATATGCAGTTGTTGCTCTTTATATTATATAACAACGAAAATACAGGAGGCTGTTTACATTACTTTGAACAATGCAAAACCTTTATAGCAATTATTAAGCTAAAATACCAGGCATAATGCGAACTAAATTAGACAAAGCATTTGCCTGTTTAAAGAATGTGCAGTTGATGTTCTTGTTGCTATATAACCATGAAAATACAGGAGGCTGTTTAAATTACTCAAACCCTTTTTAGCAATTATGAAGCTAAAATACTACGCATTAAAAATATGAAAATAAATATGAATCCATTTTACATCCATTGCAAAATTCTCACTATTAGGAAATATCCCCAGCTTCAATTTACAGAATATAGCTCAATCACCACGCTGTTTATTCGTATGGCCAACAGAAAATACAGCAAACGGTGTAACATGTTTTTGGTGCTAGCAGAATACAATCTGCACAGTAAAGGTCAGTCTTACCACCTACCTGCTTATGAAGCTAAACATTTGACTCTAAAAAAGTGGGGAACTCCCACGAAGAAGATAACAGTTTTTTTTATTCAAAAGTATATTAAAATAATAGACACCTTCCAAAAAAAGAAAAGCAGCACAAATCCCAGCTTTGATGCAATGAAACAACAATGTCCAGCAGCTGTAATTTACGAATTCACTGCACTTAAAAATGTACAGCCTCCCTTCCCGGCCAGTAGAAGGAAAAGACTGCAATTACAAAACTCGAGGAATACTTTTAAAACAGGCACATGACCGTGTTTACAATCCAAGACTCTGCGGCAGATGTCTAGTGCTGTAATGTTATACAGAAACTGTCCAAATAGATAAAGCAGTTTAAAACATTCCGTCAGAGCACATCGGAGCGTGCTCATGTAAAGCACTGCAATGACTTCATTCGGGTTAATGCTACATAATGAGCAAACAACAAATACAACAAAGAAAAAAACCATTTTATTTGCGACAAACACATGACACAGAAAGAAAATGCAATTATATTAGCAAAACAATATCATAAAGAAATTTGAAAATTAGTCAAAAGTTCCACCCACTAAAGCAGAGTTAAACAAGTAAGCTTTAAATGAGTGCAGCCAGGGGATAAGTATCAGTAAACAGTAAACGCTGTGCAGCCTTAACGTAAGAAAAAAAGTTCCACAACTTTTGGGCCCAGAGCCAGTGCACCTGCTGCACCATGCAAATCATGACTCTAGTGCCTTGCGAGATAGTGACTGCCAATTTAGCAGTAAACGTATGCAATCATCTGTGTTTACTGGAGTCCCTAGAGCTTTTGACCACGGTGCCACTACACCTGCTGCACCATTCAAATCAAGCCCCTTTTAACTGCAAAGTAACTGCAATTGTGACTGCTGTTTTGTTGTAAAATATAGCAATAATCGGTGCTTAATGGGTGCCTAGAGCTTTTGGTCCCAGTGCCACTGCACCTGCTGCACCTTTGTAATCATAACCTTAGTGCCTGCTAGATAACTGCACTTATGACTGCCTGTTTAGTAGTAAAATATAGCATTATTTGGTGTTTAGAGGAGTTATGTAAACCTTTGGCCCAAGTGCCACTGCACCTGCTGCACCATTGCAATCATGACCCTATTGCCTGCAAGGTAACTGCTCTTGGGACTGCCTATTTAGTAGTAAAATATAGCAATATTAGATGGTTAGTGGTGTGCTTAGAGCTTTTGGTCCCAGTGTCACTGCACCTGCTGTCCCATTGTAATCATGACCCTAGTGACTGCTAGGTAACTGCACTTCTGACTGTCTGTTTAGTTGTAAAATAGAGCAATATTTGGTATTTAGACGAGTTACGACAAATGTTGGGCCCAATGCCATTGCACCTGCTGCACCATTGTAATCATGACCCTATTGCCTGCAAGGTAACTGCACTTGTGACTGTCTGTTAAGTAGTAAACTATAGCAATACTAGCTGCTTAGAGGAATTCTGACAAAGTTTGGGCCGGTGCCAGTGCACCTGCTGCACCATTTCAATCATGACCCTATTGCCTGCAAGGTAACTGCACTTGTGACTGCCTGTTAAGTAGTAATATATAGTACTGTAATACAAGCTGTTTAGTGGTGTGCCTAGAGCTATTGGTCCCGGTGTCACTGCACCTGTGGTACGACCCCAGTGCCTGCTAGATAACTGCACTTGTGACTGTCTGTTTAGTAGTAAAATTTAGCAATAATCTGTGTTTAGTTGGGTCCCTAGAGGTTTTGGCTCCAGTGCGACTGCACCTCCTGCACCATTTAAATCAAGCCCCTTTTAACTGCAATTGTGACTGCTTGTTTAGTAGTAAAATATAGCAATATTAGGTGTTTTGAGGGAAGGATAACAAAATGTAAACAGTAAAAAGTATGCAGGGTTAACCAATTGAAAAAAAGTTCAAACCACCAACATGGACGGGAATGAGTAGTTAGGCCACGGGAAACTGATATGAGAGACACAGAGGCAAGAACAGGCTACAACCAATCGAAACGGAGGAAAGTAAACTGACAAGCATACAGACCAATAAAAAGTAAAGGCGGGATTTAAGTCCTTTTTAAGATATACCAAAAACAATAGATTTTGCAAGTACAGCGCAAGCACTGTGCAGGCAGAACCTAAAAATGATATGAAACAGTAAAAGGGCAAGTTGAGAAGTGGGCACCACATCCTCCTGGATATCTGGCCACACCACTCAGGAAGAATAATGCTTCTTTTGCCACCCAAGTTTATAAAAACTCTGATTATTAGAGCAAGATTTTATTATTTGAATTTGAAAAGTATTTAACTTCAGTTAATACCATTGGTGGAGAATGGAGCCAGCAGCAGCTCATGGTGAAACACTATTTGTAACTTGTTGTGGTGAACTCTCAGATAACCACTACAACTCGTAGAATAGATGTGACCACCTCCATTCTCTCTCTTTTTCTATCCTTACTTAATACCAGACCTGAGATATATTTTCTTTCCTCTTCCCTTGTCCACTATACACAAGCCTCCATATTCCATTTATCAAGCTGTCAAGGAGTCATGGCATAACTTGTGACCCTTCCCCTTTGACAGCTTTGTTAGTCTATGTGCATGATGTCCCTGTGGCAATCCTGAAATATGCTCCAGTCCCATTGTTGCTGGCGAAGTGAAATGTGGCAACTGGGTGAGAATGGGGTCCCTTACCTACCACTTGGGAAGGGGTGTTTGAGGTTATGTTATGAGTAATCATGTTGCTGTGCTCTACTAGATGCAAGGATATATATACTCACCTGCACTCTTTTCCACTCAGTCATGATGCATTTTCCCCTGTTCAAGCTAGTTATGAAGACATATTTTAGTCATATTCTCCCTAAAACGCGGTGTGGGGTTGCTTGTCCAACCCGACTCCATCATATAAGTATGTCTGCTAGATAAATGTGGGTCTGCTGTCTGGTTGACTATTATACGACCTCTGGTATGTACGTGGACCAACGATGTAACCACTAGGTCCTTGCAATATTATTGTAACATCCCCAATGTGAAATTGCCATTTGATTACAACATGAAATTATGTGAAATTGCCATTTGATAACAACATGAAATTATCTGTGTGTTCTACTTTTTTGGTAACCAAGTGCTATAATAAATAAGTTTAAAAAAATAACATTTATTGCTTATAGTTATTATTATGCACATTTCCTTATGATTCCTGTCTATGGTTTTCCTCCTTCACTACAGTGATTCAATCCTGCTCCTGGCAAACCTGCCGTCGTGGCGATTGTCCGATTCGCGACTGCGAATGTTTCCAAGATTTTGGCGGGCCAGCATGTGAACAAGGTGAGAAAAGAAAGGCGAACTGGTGGAAAACACAACGACCACTATCAAATGATGCAATATAGATCATAAGCACAAAATTCATCATCATTGCTTTTGTCGGATAGCCATCCTTTAAAACATATATTAAAGAACACTACATAGCAAACAAACATTGGCAAGGGCAACAAGTCTGGCATTGCTGAAGGGATTTTTAGTGTATCTACCCAAAAAAGGGAAGCCTTTATGGTTCTTGTTCAGATATCCATATTATTTGTAATTTAAAATGCAGAATTCTTTCCAACATAAATTGTTCCAACAATTCTTTTCACGTTTTAGTGCTAATCAGTCTCAGTAAGCAGCAGACACGTTTTTCACCCCTTGGCTGCTCGATCGCCTGGGGCTTTCTCAAGGCTGCAAATATACAAATAATATGATTGTAATAAATCATAGTGGCAAACTAAAACATGAGAGTCCACCACCGAATGTGACATAAAGTGAAAAGCTAGATCTTGTAGAGTGGTAATTCCTTAAGGAAAAAATTGGTGCGAAAAAAGTGCATCTCTATCAGTCACAATAACTGAATGTGAGAAAGGGTGAGGGAACCATAACCTATATAGCCTGCAGATGGTAGTATTTTGCATTCTATGGATAGGTGTGTACCATGCATCATAAGAAAATAACATTGTCCATAGGAAGATGAAGTTAATATAATATAATATAAAAAGAAAAGGCATACCAACTACATTTGGTTCAATGTTGATGATACAGTAGTCCTATTTTTTCGGTTTGGTAATTACTCTACATAATCTGCCCCTTTTGCGTTAACAGCTATTATCTTTATAAAACTCTTTGGAACACCAAGCTCATTTTCTTTTTCCTGACTCCCTTTAGTTAGAGAGCCTATATTGTCTGACACATCACACAAACCATCATCCAATTCACCATTCACAACTCTTGGATCATTTCCAACTACATCAAAATTCAACCAATCATAACTATTAATTTTGGAATTGGTCATCCCATCCTCTGGGTGACATCTTGGCACTCTGCTCAAGTGCCAGACCATTGGTAGTGATGCTGCCTGACATTACTGCAGCGTTCCTGGGGGTAAAAATTCTTTTCAAATGCACTGTTATGTGAGGGAACTAGGTGTCAGACTTTTGTTGTGGTGAGGTGTCAGCACAGATGGTCTTGAACCTTGAGGAGTTGGTGTGGGAGGAATAAGCGACCATCAGTGTGGGAGGATAAGTGGCTATCGTACAGTGTTTGAAATATTTCTTTTAGATTCTTTGCATTTTGCTGTTGACACTGTGCATACCAGATCACAGCCATAGCAGTCACCGGTAAAACTGGCCACTTTTGCATTTTATCCTACAACCCCCTGGTTGATCTTTGCACTATTCTTTGCTTCTTTGTCTGTACCTGCTCTGAGTTGAGGGCTTTGAAATACTCTGTGGGACAAAATATTGATTTTGTAAGTATTGCTGCACTTATTACTGATTTCTGGCACTGACTTTTGGTATATGTGTTTGAACCTGTTACCGGTGCGGGCTTTTAGATACTCTGTAGGAGACATTATTTGCATTGAAAGTATTGCTGCACTGTACCACAGGTGTGGATCTGCCTTCATTTATATGTTTGCATAATTGTGTTATGTCATGTGTGCATTGAATTTGTTGAAATTGATGAATCCACAGCCTTTCTTCCATTCCAAGAGTGAACCATCTATGCCCTGGAGGCAATGTAAAGAATATTTCTGCAATTATATAGATACTTTTGATGAGGGCCCGGGGGCTCGGAGTCCCAGCTGGGCCTCAGGCACGGGGCTGCGAGGGGGGCCTCTGACCTGCAGCCTGAGGTCATCTAAAGATGCTGGTGAAGCGGGGGAAGACTCCCCGTGCCCGATGGAGCTCCTGGGCCCTCAAAGGGCAAGTGGAAGCCCTTCCAATAAGGCACAGCACGACCAGATGGCCATCCCTCGAGCCCGGATATCTGATCGCCCCTCGGTCATCTGGTCGCGTGCAATGCTTTCCAATGGCTCTACCAGATGGCCGGGCTGCCCTGGAAGTCCTGATGAGGGCTCATAAGCCCCTGGGCCCGGGTGTGAAGTGCACACAACTGCTTGGCTGGCCCTCTTGGGCCAGCCAAACAGTCATGCGCACTTTGCATCTTCCCCATCAGGCTGCATTACACAGCCTGGTGAGGAACATGCAAAGGCTCCCTAACCCCGACTGAGTGCCGAACCACAGTGCTCAGACCAATCTCAATGCAGCATTGTGATTGGCTCACGGGAGCCTGGGGGCTTCCTGCTGCCAGACAGGAGACAGGAAGAAGAGGACAGAGGAGAGGCAGCGATTGATTTTCGCAGGTAAGTGGGTTTTTTTGTACTTTTTTTTATACCCCCTCTCCCACTCCCTCCCCCGCCCCACCCCCTGGGTTTGGTAGCAGCCGCTAATGATGCCTATGATATTTTTACACACTACCTGATGAATGCATCCCAATATAAGATGGCCACCACGTAGTACGTCACGCCTCAGATGCAAGCGTGTGTATGAGAGGATGATGTGGGGTGCGCTGTCTAGGCCGCGAGCTGCCACGAAGATACGTCGGCAGTCAATGCGGTGTCATATTTTAACATCACACTTTTTGTTTGAGAAAATTATTAACATCAAGACCTGTTGCTAAGGCGGTTTTTAGCCCCTCCTTAATGAGGTTGTTTCCACTCTCCACCAACCCAATAGAAGAGGGAGCGTACAACGGCAATTGCAAATGTTTGATATCATGACTTTTTAAAAATTGATGATGAAGTCCCAAGGTAAAGTGTGTGCCATTGTCAGTGACATTGCTGTTCGGTACACCGTCCAGGAAAAATATCTGCTATAAAAAATTCAATGCAGCATCAGCCTTGGGTGACTTCACGATGGAAAAGTACATCCATTTTGAAAAATAATCAATAACCAAGATTAAGTACTTTATGTAATCAGGTAATGACAATGATGGATCATAGAAGTCTAGACCTAGTTTCCGTCATGCCACATCGGGAAAGGCCACAGGATGCAGAGGTGTCTTGTTGACTCTCAAGTGTTTGTCGGAGAGTAGGCATTCTGAACACAGTGTGAGCAGCAGCATCCCAGAAACAGAGCAGGCGCCCAGCTGTGCTCGCAGGGGAGCCTCAATTACTTCCGGGTGGATCAAAGTAAGGAGTGGCAACAGCAGAAGAGCTCGAGGAGGTCTGCGCAGTTCAAATCTTGGCAGGAGGGCGGCAATAAAGTTGGCGGTAAAAGTACTCTGACAAAGTGCTTAAAAAAAAGACTGAATGTTGGTGGGTGATCGCACAGGTTCAGTCCTGTCGCCAAATGTAATGAAGAGGCAGAGGACTGCAACAAGATGGTACAAATGGGTATTTTAATCCAGTAGAAGACCGCCCTCGATGCTCTGTGACTGGCCAGCTCGGATTCCCATAGTGCCTAACCGCAACTGCTGGAATCCATGCTCACCGTTCTCAGAGCCCGAGGATACAGCAGCCATAACAATGACTTACAGAACACTGCTAATGCTTAAACCATAACATTGCATGTACTAAATCTACATCTTGTTCAATATGTCTGCCTTGAAATGGACCAAAGGTAGACTAAAGTGTGGCCGCAAAATATGGGTAGAAACTAGTGTTATGTTTCATATAGATGCCCTAATATAGGCATGGTTTGAGATGCCCTAATATAGGCATAATCTTTCACCTACATTAGTTCCCTATTCTCCACAATAACGGGCGCTGTAGGCTGAACCTTATCTAGACTGTGGTTTGGGTACAGAAGGAGGGTTTTTCCCGAACAATGGCCTCCTATACCATCTTTGATGTGCTCATCCAGTATGATTAAATATTCATAAGAGTTCTAGGAAACCAGGTAAGGGCTAGAATCCACCTGCATAAACATATACGTAAACGGTTCATCCCATACGTCATCTTCATACCCAACAATGGCTAACACAAGACACAAGGGACAAAGAGACTCTATACTTTTCTGTATAAATACAGCACCTCTTGCTATCAGTAGTTAGAGGGAACCGAGACTTCCAGGCCGACACACTGACCAGAGATGCTGAGGCTCCTGCATGCAGTCGCTCCAGCTGACAGTAGTCTAATCATCCCTTGCGGGGTGTCCAACTCGAGACCAGGACGAGGTCCCACACTCTCATTATTCAGGTAATGGGGTTTGACTAAATCCTAGCGGGATTCTTGGCTCTTTCGCACCTACTCACATGCTAGGTACACTTAGGTACATCTAGACAGGCATCATAGGAGTATGCGCTTTATTTTATAAATGCATTTTATATTCATGTATATGTTCATGACTATTGCAAAATGGTAGATCTGTACTATTCCTTTTTATTCACTGTACTGCTGATCATATATCTCTGCTACTGTTTAACAGTTGTCGCAGCACATATATTTTACACTAGAAGAACAACTGTGCAATAAATTCTTATTGTAAACACGCTCGACTGTTTCTTCTGTGTAACTCTCTGATACCAAATGAGCAAGCACGAGTGACTGAGCGAAAAGTAGTACATTGTTTCTACGAGTCTGAGGAATCAGGGTTGTTGTGTTCTGAGGTTGCCAAAAACTAATCTCTCTGATAAAAGGAGATTTTAGTGGCACTGTGAGCTAGCTAATGCAAGACTGGCTAACATACGCGGTGGGGGTGCTCAGAATCAGTCTGCCACCAGGCCCACAGTGTATGTTATCCAAAAGCGCAGGTCCTGCAGGGGTACTATAGGAACTACAATACATGGCGCCACCAATGTTTGGTTTGGTACTTATTTAACAGTAGAATCTGAGTAATTCAGTCATGCTTATTCTCAGAGACCCCTACTCACAAAACACCAGAGACGTCTGGAGTGGGTGGGCACAAAAACTCCGCCACAGCTGAGTAGGCGAGATATCCTATTTATTGGCTGTTGGTTAATCAAGCTTGAAGGACATTTTTCCCAAAATTGTGCACAGCACCTAATCTTAATTTCCTTGGACAGTTATTCTGTGTTCTTAACACAATGACTAACCAGAATGGAGAATTAGACCCACTGACACAAGCACTTCCTCATTCAGATGAAGAGGAAGATGCCAATGTAATACGTATTGCAGCTGGTGTAAGACACACACTCACAGTTAAACTCCTCAAACATGGTTTACTAGCCAGAGGAGGTACAGTAATATTCGTGATAGAGGCACACGAAGATTTCCAAACAGAGGTGTTCTATTCATGGGTTACATTCCCAGCAGCAAATGCTATAACAAAAACTTTTCATTATTATACACATGAAGAAGTCCCAGCGGTCTACACTCCGTTTGAGGAGACTGAAATTCCGCTTACCTACCAGGAACATATTTTCTGGTTTAATGGCACCCTACCCCACTCAAGAAGAAGAGCAAGACTCGGTCCATTAGGAAGACCAGGAGCAACATGGCTGATATTAGCGACCTATGCACCACATCCTGACATTGACACAATGCCAGGTAATGAATGGCTCTTTCAACACAAAGAGTTGATAAAACTTTACAGAAACATGACACAATTCGTCATGAGGACACTAGCGGTCCAACCAACAGTAATTACACCAAATGCAGCTCCTACACACAGCTACTAAAATTACTCCACAAACATTACACACGGTAATGGGTAAATTGCCCACAAAACGTGAACAAATTTCTTTCTGGGTAGCTCAGAAAATAACCCAGTTAGAAGCAGTATTCCCAAAAACCACACCATTTGAAAAACACAGAATGTTAACAATCTGCTTGCCCATGGGGATTACACCACAGTTAGAGGATTGTACCTCTTGGGGTACAGTCTTTGCTGCCATATATACCAGAACTCATGGTATTCCTTCATTAGTAGTGATACCAGATGTATTAAGACAAATACAAAATGAGTACGGAGCAGAGCCTGCTCTGAACCTAGGGATGAAGTTATTAAATAACTACGACCAGGTATCAGCCATAATACTAGCTAACATTAAAGGGGAAGCAGCATCAGTGGCAATCCTTCAACGCCTACGGGAGCTCTCTCCATTAATTCAGGAAAATGAACTACCAAAAATAATAGAAACTGTGTATGCAGAGTTAGGCAGGGATAGTTTGGGGGAAAAGCTTTAAAACCTCAACTAATGGGCAGTCCCGAAAAGGACACTTCTAAGCAGACACCGACTTCTTCTAAAAAGAAGTGGGATAATAAAAAACAACAAAAGTTTAAAGACAACAGATCTCAGTCCCGAGGTAGGTCTCCTCCACAGGAGCCCTCTGAAAAGAGGTACAACCTTAGGAATAGGGATAATATTAGGAAACCTGACAGGTATCAGGATACTGATACACGTTCCTCTCGTTCCTTTCAGGGCTCGAAGAAAAAGTCTGAGAGAGAAGGACGGTCAGAACACAGAGAGGAGCGCACACAGTCCAGAGACAAGCAGCGCGCTCAAGACTTTATTTCCAAAAAAGAAGATAAGCCAAAATCAAAACCTCAAATTAAGAAAAAGAAAGTTGCTGGTCTGAAAATCAGACATGCCCAGAATTCTGAGGACACAACTTCTTAACGGGGAATGGGCTCTGACGAGGCTAGACAGTGCGGCAGATGTAACAATAGCTCGCCAGAACCTGAAGGAATTTCTGGTGACAGCGGACTTGAATGATTACATCACGGTGGAAACACTAGATAAAAGGGTGAGCGTCCCACATAAGTTACATGAAATAACACTCCGGATGGAGGGGGACAAGCCCAGGAAAGTAAAAGGTCTCCTTTGGAAGAACTTATCATCTGGTTATGACATCCTGTTAGCCGAACAAGATTGGCCGCCAGCATTTGTAATGGAGTGCCCCAGGGGAGAAAGTATAATTTTTCCTGCATTTTCCGACCATGTTTCCGTTCACCTTAAACATGCATATGCACAGGAGTGGGCAATAGCCCAAGCTCCAGCATTGTACAAAAATCACGCTGGGTGGGATGAGGACTCAACCTACCATGTGATCCTGTTAAAAGTTTCACCTAATGCTCAGAGGCAATACCCAATAAAGCAAGAAGGTAAAAAACAGGTCAGGGAGATCTTAGATCAACTTGAATACCAGGGGGTCATTGAAAAATGTACCTCTCCAATGAACAATCCTTTGTTTCCAGTCTCTAAACCCAACAATACATATCGTCTAGTTTTAGATTACAGACATTTAAACTCATGCACAAAGACATTCGCTGTCCAAAATGCACATAGTGCCGCATTAATGAATAACATTGTGTGGAAAAAATACAAAACAACACTTGATATCTCAAATGGATTTTTCTGCCAAAATATAGCGCCTGAAAGCAGGTATCTGACCGGATTCTCAGCGTTAGGGTCCCAGCGACAATTTTGTCGACTCCCCCAAGGGTATAAGAATAGCCCCAGGGTATTTTCAGCAAGGGTAACAGAGTTACTTCAAAAATTTGATGAAGAAGCGTTGTCCTATGGGGATGATATTTATCTAACGGACGACGACTTGGAGAGGCACTTGAATAGGGTAAGCACCATTATTATGGATTTTGCCACTGAGGGCTACAAATGTAACTTTAAAAAATCAAAAATAGCCCACCTCAATGTCCTATTTTTGGGATATGAGCTGTCAAGTGAAGGGAAAAGTCTGGCAGCTAACTTTTTAGAAAAGTGTGCGCTGCTCCAGCCTCCAAAATCATAAAATTTTTTACAATCAACACTGGGATTCCTAAATTTCAGCAGAACATACAATTTAGATTACGCACAAAGGGTAAAACATTTCTACGACTTAATAAAACCTGACTTTTCAGCCAGAAATTGGACACAAGAACATACTAATATTCTTCGTTCACTCCAGGAAGACATGATAGCTTCCAAACACTTGCAGAAACGCATAAACGTACGCCACTTGGTGATCCGTATAATTGTGTGTCAATGTGGCTACACTTACTTAACCTTCAATGAAGGAGAAACAGTACCAATAGCATACAAATCACACCTGTACACAAATGCAGAAATGGGTTTCATTTCAACAGAAAAAATCCTGACATCGGTTCAGACTGCTGTAGCAAGAGAAAGCAAAACCAAAGGGGATGATGGACAGAGTGTTGAACATTGCAAGCACTCACCCCCAGTCAACTGATCTGGGTTTAATCCATCATCATTCTTTAGCTCACTCCGCCACCCCAGTTCAGACATGGCCATATGCAAATCAGTCTGACCCTGTGCCTCATGGGAACAGTCCAGCCCGAACTGCCAAGCCATGTCTTCCCTGGACCAGAAACATGCATCCTGGGACCGGTTTCTGGCTTACAGCCGTCATCAGCCAGGCTATCTTGAATCCAGTGGCAAAGTGAGCAAGGGACCCACGTCTGGGCATACCCTGCCAACTTAGGGCAAACATAGCAAAACCAAAGGGGATGATGGACAGAATGTTGAACATTGCAAGCACTCACCCCCAGTCAACTGATCTGGGTTTAATCCATCATCATTCTTTAGCTCACTCCGCCACCCCAGTTCAGACATGGCCATATGCAAATCAGTTTGACCCTGTGCCTCATGGGAACAGTCCAGCCCGAACTGCCAAGCCATGTCTTCCCTGGACCAGAAACATGCATCCTGGGACCGGTTTCTGGCTTACAGCCGTCATCAGCCAGGCTATCTTGAATCCAGTGGCAAAGTGAGCAGGGGACCCATGTCTGGGCATACCCTGCCAACTTAGGGCGAACATAGCAAAACCAAAGGGGATGATGGACAGAGTGTTGAACATTGCAAGCACTCACCCCCAGTAAACTGATCTGGGTTTAATCCATCATCATTCTTTAGCTCACTCCGCCACCCCAGTTCAGACATGGCCATATGCAAATCAGTCTGACCCTGTGCCTCATGGGAACAGTCCAGCCTGAACTGCCAAGCCATGTCTTCCCTGGACCAGAAACATGCATCCTGGGACCGGTTTCTGGCTTACAGCCGTCATCACCCAGGCTATCTTGAATCCAGTGGCAAAGTGAGCAAGGGACCCACGTCTGGGCATACCCTACCAACTTAGGGCGAACATAGCAAAACCAAAGGGGATGATGGACAGAGTGTTGAACATTGCAAGCACTCACCCCCAGTCAACTGATCTGGGTTTAATCCATCATCATTCTTTAGCTCACTCCCCCACCCCAGTTCAGACATGGCCATATGCAAATCAGTCTGACCCTGTGCCTCATGGGAACAGTCCAGCCTGAACTGCCAAGCCATGTCTTCCCTGGACCAGAAACATGCATCCTGGGACCGGTTTCTGGCTTACAGCCGTCATCAGCCAGGCTATCTTGAATCCAGTGGCAAAGTGAGCAAGGGACCCACGTCTGGGCATACCCTGCCAACTTAGGGCGAACATAGCAAAACCAAAGGGGATGATGGACAGAGTGTTGAACCTTGCAAGCACTCACCCCCAGTCAACTGATCTGGGTTTAATCCATCATCATTCTTTAGCTCACTCCGCCACCCCAGTTCAGACATGGCCATATGCAAATCAGTCTGACCATGTGCCTCATGGGAACAGTCCAGCCCGAACTGCCAAGCCATGTCTTCCCTGGACCAGAAACATGCATCCTGGGACCGGTTTCTGGCTTACAGCCGTCATCAGCCAGGCTATCTTGAATCCAGTGGCAAAGTGAGCAAGGGACCCACGTCTGGGCATACCCTGCCAACTTAGGGCGAACATAGCAAAACCAAAGGGGATGATGGACAGAGTGTTGAACATTGCAAGCACCCACCCCCAGTCAACTGATCTGGGTTTAATCCATCATCATTCTTTAGCTCACTCCGCCACCCCAGTTCAGACATGGCCATATGCAAATCAGTCTGACCCTGTGCCTCATGGGAACAGTCCAGCCCGAACTGCCAAGCCATGTCTTCCCTGGACCAGAAACATGCATCCTGGGACCGGTTTCTGGCTTACAGCCGTCATCAGCCAGGCTATCTTGAATCCAGTGGCAAAGTGAGCAAGGGACCCACGTCTGGGCATACCCTGCCAACTTAAGGCGAACATAGCAAAACCAAAGGGGATGATGGACAGAGTGTTGAACATTGCAAGCACTCACCCCCATTCAACTGATCTGGGTTTAATCCATCATCATTCTTTAGCTCACTCCGCCACCCCAGTTCAGACATGGCCATATGCAAATCAGTCTGACCCTGTGCCTCATGGGAACAGTCCAGCCCGAACTGCCAAGCCATGTCTTCCCTGGACCAGAAACATGCATCCTGCGACCGGTTTCTGGCTTACAGCCATCATCAGCCAGGCTGTCTTGAATCCAGTGGCAAAGTGAGCAAGGGACCCACGTCTGGGCATACCCTGCCAACTTAGGGCAAACATAGCAAAACCAAAGGGGATGATGGACAGAATGTTGAACATTGCAAGCACTCACCCCCAGTCAACTGATCTGGGTTTAATCCATCATCATTCTTTAGCTCACTCCGCCATCCCAGTTCTGACATGGCCATATGCAAATCAGTCTGACCCTGTGCCTCATGGGAACATTCCAGCCCGAACTGCCAAGCCATGTCTTCCCTGGACCAGAAACATGCATCCTGGGACCGGTTTCTGGCTTACAGCCGTCATCAGCCAGGCTATCTTGAATCCAGTGTCAAAGTGAGCAACGGACCCATGTCTGGGCATACCCTGCCAACTTAGGGCGAACATAGCAAAACCAAAGGGGATGATTGACAGAGTGTTGAACATTGCAAGCACTCACCCCCAGTCAACTGATCTGGGTTTAATCCATCATCATTCTTTAGCTCACTCCGCCACCCCAGTTCAGACATGGCCATATGCAAATCAGTCTGACCCTGTGCCTCATGGGAACAGTCCAGCCCGAACTGCCAAGCCATGTCTTCCCTGGACCAGAAACATGCATCCTGGGACCGGTTTCTGGCTTACAGCCGTCATCAGCCAGGCTATCTTGAATCCAGTGGCAAAGTGAGCAAGGGACCCACGTCTGGGCATACCCTGCCAACTTAGGGCGAACATAGCAAACCCAAAGGGGATGATGGACAGAGTGTTGAACATTGCAAGCACTCACCCCCAGTCAACTGATCTGGGTTTAATCCATCATCATTCTTTAGCTCACTCCGCCACCCCAGTTCAGACATGGCCATATGCAAATCAGTCTGACCCTGTGCCTCATGGGAACAGTCCAGCCCGAACTGCCAAGCCATGTCTTCCCTGGACCAGAAACATGCATCCTGGGACCGGTTTCTGGCTTACAGCCGTCATCAGCCAGGCTATCTTGAATCCAGTGGCAAAGTGAGCAAGGGACCCACGTCTGGGCATACCCTGCCAACTTAGGGCGAACATAGCAAAACCAAAGGGGATGATGGACAGAGTGTTGAACATTGCAAGCACTCACCCCCAGTCAACTGATCTGGGTTTAATCCATCATCATTCTTTAGCTCACTCCGCCACCCCAGTTCAGACATGGCCATATGCAAATCAGTCTGACCCTGTGCCTCATGGGAACAGTCCAGCCCGAACTGCCAAGCCATGTCTTCCCTGTACCAGAAACATGCATCCTGGGACCGGTTTCTGGCTTACAGCCGTCATCAGCTAGGCTATCTTGAATCCAGTGGCAAAGTGAGCAAGGGACCCACGTCCGGGCATACCCTGCCAACTTAGGGCGAACATAGCAAAACCAAAGGGGATGATGGACAGAGTGTTGAACATTGCAAGCACTCACCCCCAGTCAACTGATCTGGGTTTAATCCATCATCATTCTTTAGCTCACTCCGCCACCCCAGTTCAGACATGGCCATATGCAAATCAGTCTGACCCTGTGCCTCATGGGAACAGTCCAGCCCGAACTGCCAAGCCATGTCTTCCCTGGACCAGAAACATGCATCCTGGGACCGGTTTCTGGCTTACAGCTGTCATCAGCCAGGCTATCTTGAATCCAGTGGCAAAGTGAGCAAGGGACCCACGTCTGGGCATACCCTGCCAACTTAGGGCGAACATAGCAAAACCAAAGGGGATGATGGACAGAGTGTTGAACATTGCAAGCACTCACCCCCAGTCAACTGATCTGGGTTTAATCCATCATCATTCTTTAGCTCACTCCGCCACCCCAGTTCAGACATGGCCATATGCAAATCAGTCTGACCCTGTGCCTCATGGGAACAGTCCAGCCCGGACTGCCAAGCCATGTCTTCCCTGGACCAGAAACATGCATCCTGGGACCGGTTTCTGGCTTACAGCCGTCATCAGCCAGGCTATCTTGAATCCAGTGGCAAAGTGAGCAAGGGACCCACGTCTGGGCATACCCTGCCAACTTAGGGCGAACATAGCAAAACCAAAGGGGATGATGGACAGAGTGTTGAACATTGCAAGCACTCACCCCCAGTCAACTGATCTGGGTTTAATCCATCATCATTCTTTAGCTCACTCCGCCACCCCAGTTCAGACATGGCCATATGCAAATCAGTCTGACCCTGTGCCTCATGGGAACAGTCCAGCCCGAACTGCCAAGCCATGTCTTCCCTGGACCAGAAACATGCATCCTGGGACCGGTTTCTGGCTTACAGCCGTCATCAGCCAGGCTATCTTGAATCCAGTGGCAAAGTGAGCAAGGGACCCACGTCTGGGCATACCCTGCCAACTTAGGGCGAACATAGCAAAACCAAAGGGGATGATGGACAGAGTGTTGAACATTGCAAGCACTCACCCCCAGTCAACTGATCTGGGTTTAATCCATCATCATTCTTTAGCTCACTCCGCCACCCCAGTTCAGACATGGCCATATGCAAATCAGTCTGACCCTGTGCCTCATGGGAACAGTCCAGCCCGAACTGCCAAGCCATGTCTTCCCTGGACCAGAAACATGCATCCTGGGACCGGTTTCTGGCTTACAGCCGTCATCAGCCAGGCTATCTTGAATCCAGTGGCAAAGTGAGCAAGGGACCCACGTCTGGGCATACCCTGCCAACTTAGGGCGAACATAGCAAAACCAAAGGGGATGATGGACAGAGTGTTGAACACTGCAAGCACTCACCCCCAGTCAACTGATCTGGGTTTAATCCATCATCATTCTTTAGCTCACTCCGCCACCCCAGTTCAGACATGGCCATATGCAAATCAGTCTGACCCTGTGCCTCATGGGAACAGTCCAGCCCGAACTGCCAAGCCATGTCTTCCCTGGACCAGAAACATGCATCCTGGGACCGGTTTCTGGCTTACAGCCGTCATCAGCCAGGCTATCTTGAATCAAGTGGCAAAGTGAGCAAGGGACCCACGTCTGGGCATACCCTGCCAACTTAGGGCGAACATAGCAAAACCAAAGGGGATGATAGACAGAGTGTTGAACATTGCAAGCACTCACCCCCAGTCAACTGATCTGGGTTTAATCCATCATCATTCTTTAGCTCACTCCGCCACCCCAGTTCAGACATGGCCATATGCAAATCAGTCTGACCCTGTGCCTCATGGGAACAGTCCAGCCCGAACTGCCAAGCCATGTCTTCTCTGGAGCAGAAACATGCATCCTGGGACCGGTTTCTGGCTTACAGCCATCATCAGCCAGGCTATCTTGAAACCAGTGGCAAAGTGAGCAAGGGACCCACGTCTGGGCATACCCTGCCAACTTAGGGCGAACATAGCAAAACCAAAGGGGATGATGGACAGGGTGTTGAACATTGCAAGCACTCACCCCCAGTCAACTGATCTGGGTTTAATCCATCATCATTCTTTAGCTCACTCTGCCAGCCCAGTTCAGACATGGCCATAGCAAGAGAAAGAGCACTGGCTCAGGGGAAACACATTATTGTCGTAACCCAGGTACCGGCTTTAGAGGCTGTTACAAAGGCTAGCATTCCAAATGCGAATTACATCCAAGCCTTACATCCAAGATGGATACAATGGGCTAATTCTCTTACTGCAATGGACGTTGAATACAGATTTGATCCAAGTTTAAAAATACAAGCATTCCTGCAATACGAACAAGAATATCCTCTACCTAATGAAATATTGCCTCTAGATCAGTATGAATACATAATTTACACTGAAGGATCTGCGCAACCGGCCATAGGGAGTAAGCAGCAATACAGCGCAGCGTGTGCTATCGTTAAAGGTCGCATGCTGGATGGAAAGTTCTATCCAAGTTGCACTAAAACGCAATCTCTAAGAGACTGCACGGCTCAGTTGGCAGAACTAAAAGCGCTGATACTGGCACTTGTAAATACGGATCATGAATTCCCCACACTAATTGTGTGTGATTCTTTTTACTGTGTTCAGTCGTACAATGAGTACTTACATCATTGGGAGCAAAACGGGTTTAAAGATGCGAAAGGTGGCACAATTAAGCATAAAATGCTATGGGAATAGGTAGCAGAGTTGAAAAACGAGCTACCAAGGACTCACGTGATCCATACACTGAGTCATCAACGTGATGGCGTTCACGTTGAAGGGAATTCATTGGCTGATGAGCCGCAAAGGGGGCTGTTCGCACGGCTTCCGTAGCTGCACTCACTCATTTAAAAACGAGAATAGACGGTGATATTATGGTAGCTGTCATCGCTTCACGCAAAGGCAGCACAGCAGTACCTAAAAAGTTTCCACTCAAATACTCCTACAAGTTAGATGCACAAAACATTCCATATGCTCAGATTCCTGGAGTGGGGGATAGAGTAATACCAAATATGGATCGTAGGCAAGGTTTAATACAAGCAGCACACAAGGGTTTGGGCTCTGCGCACACAGGCGTTACAGCGACTATTTCTTTACTGAAACAGCGCTATTGGTGGCCAGGGTTAACTAAGCAAACTTGTCTTGAATTGCGACATCTGCCAGCAGATGAAAGGCTCCACGGTAGCAAAACCCGCACAGACGCCGTTATTAAAATCAGACAAACCTCTCGCATATGTGTACTTGGACCACTGCGGCCCCTTACAAATGGACGGGGCTTACAAATATATCATGGTTGCAGTGGATTCATGCTAGAGATTCCTATGGGTATGGCCTCAGCGCTCGGCTGACGCTCGAACTGTTATCAAAGATTTGCGAGTCTTTATCGACACATATGCAGTTAGCACGTTACATTCTGACCGCGGCCCTGCGTTTAGCTCTCGGGCTTACAAAGAGGCCATGGAAGGAATGGGTGTAGCATTGCGGTACTCCTCTCTGTACCATCCCAAGGGAAATTCGGTTGTGGAGAGGAAAAACCGGGACTTAAAGCAATCTTTAACTGCTAGGGTATTAGGCAGGGGCGGTAGTTGGGTCAAACACCTTTATGGGGTACAGCGGGCATTAAACAACCAGCCAAGAAACTCTCTAGGGGGTGTCACTCCATATGAAGTCCTCTTTGGGACACGAATGTGGGTACCTGATCTTGATTGTGAAGGTGCAGTGGCGGATGAAAAACCATTTGATATCCATGATCGTTTGGCTGTTTTACAGGATCTAATTGAATCCAGGACAAAACAAAGCAATGTCCGACTAAAGCAGACCGCCACTGGGGAAGTCAAGGCAGACACGGCAAGACCTGTCTGGATCCCAAAAGTCGGGGATCTGGTCAGAGAGAAAATTGCGGACAAAAAGGAATTTGGACCTTCATACAGAACACCTGTACCAGTCCTTGCAGTACAAGGAACAAGAAGTGTACTTTTGCCGCCTCTTGCCAGAAAAAAGGAGAAAAGATTTGTCTCAATCGACTTAATCAAACCACACTATGTGGCCAATAATAAGCAGTAGGCCTTGTGGTCTCCACAGTAGCAGACGCCCTCCTCTCGCTACAATCCAAGAAGTTCAAACAGAAAGACTCATCACGTTTGAAGAGCCACCTGTAAGGAATGAAGGACTAAGCAACAATGCTATGGAACTTGTTCCACTTGAACCAGACATTCAAATTCAAAATGAACATCAGAATAATTCACAAGTTGCAATTAAACCTAATACAGAAGTCTACATCAACATGCCTCGCCAAGAGCAAAATAACATTTCAACTAATCCCGATGCAATTCCTACAATTGATCAAACTGCTTCTGGCTATTTCATTGAACTTTGATACGTTTTCTCTGGATCCAAGCGAGCCGGAAACGATGCCAGCCAAAACACCATTCAAGCAACAAATAAAGAACTTTCTTCACTTTCTAAAAAAGACATACCTGGTATCGCCTTGGATTGAACTCTGGGTAATTTCTGGGATATTGTTTTTTCTTTTCTGGCTAGGCTTAGTACTAACTTTTAGTATGCTTATTAATGGACACTATCTTCAACAAGGTTCCACAGCCCAAAAGGTCAACATACTACTGAAGCCACATCCATCATCACATCGTGAGCAAAGAGACTTGTCATCTGTGAACTTTACAGCAGTTCCTATACCGGATGGTATAGTATGGGACAAGGTTGATTTTAACATATTCGGTCCGACCGAGCTTTTAAAAATTAATTATGTATTTAAAATGTCATTAAGTGATATCATTACCTCAAGTACATTTTCTGATGATTGGGACTCTGAAACAGTTAATAACATGTTGTCTGATTTAGAGAAAACTGCTGCATTTTCTACTAATGAAATGTTAGAGGGTTCTTCAGATTATGACACATTGTACTGTTACCAACATTATGGTCATCATTTCCTGCACAAATCCATTTCACCTAGGAAGGTTTTTGAGTACCATCAGTGGGAACATTGCCCAACACCACCAAAAAGTAGTTTACAAATGATTGCACAGAAATTTTCATACTTTTCAGGGTTTAACACCACAGATCCAGCCTCATATTATTATAAGGTTGCACCAACATCAGCACTGAAAATTATGTTGACAAACACTAAACAGATTTACTCTGCTTCCTTTTTGGCCCAATTGTCTGAAGAGGGCTTCGACCTATGGAAAGACGAAATTGACTTAAAATCAGTCTGGGGTTCGAGGGACTGGCAAGTCCAGGGTACAGAGGCACTATTTAGAGCATGCCTCATTCCACAGCAGATGATCTTTTTAAATGATACTGTGCAGCAGACATCCTGTCTTGGACTAGCCAAGAGCAAGGACCTGAACACCACTAGGTTTCCAACACCAACATATGGGGGGTGGCAGAATTCAACTGCACAAGAAGGGGCAACAGTAGATGACATCTTAAAGTACAATAGAACAGACCCAAATTGGAAACAGTGGGTGGTTTGGCCCTTAGACATGAATAGCTGTCATAAGCGATTCCTGAACATCACCAAGGGACTCAGTATCCATAGGCCAGACCCACGTTATGTACAGAGAGAACATCCAGGGGTAGTGACATCCTATAGTGTTGGGAAGTTGTGCCTCGATTGGCTAGAAACCTCAACACTTGCAGAAGTGAACCAACACTTATCTTTACTCTCACATGACATGGATCTTAGGGACTTAGTTTTTACTAGGACCCAGGAAACAACGTCAAAAACGTTTCATATATGCAGGCATTTATGCTGCCTATAATGAAATCTGGAAGATTTTCCAACAAGAAGCCGCAGAGAGAATACGGGAAGTAGACCGTATAAACTTAGAAAAAGCTTTAGCTGTGGTAGATAATGGGTTAACAACTTTGACCTCCAGGATATATTCATTGGGCAACATTGTATCTTCTGCTATCGACATACTGGAACAGGATTTAGCCATACTACAACACGGCCAATCTCAGTTACGTTCTATTATGTTATTAAGCTGGACACTGTAATCTTTGCGTGCAGGCTTTGTGCCTTGGCGTTTTATAAACAGTACGTCTCTGTTTTCCGAATACAATCTAACTGATAAACAGATAGAAATGGCACAAAGGGAAGCTAAATATACAATGCTGCAAATTGAAAAACTGGACAGGCTACCATTCACAGTGGCGGAATCACCATCAACAGAATGGATAATTCACGGCCATATCACTCTCCCGGTCACAACGTTTCAGTTTCACTATTGCCTTGAGCAAAGGCAGGCAGGCAGATATGAAAAGTTGGGTAAAGAATACATTAAGAAATCCTGGGATTTACCATATAGATTTCGATGCCGGAGTGGGGATCGAGAAGTGTTTCTAAGTGGTACAAGCTGCAAGAACGCTTTAAGCGGTTCTCTCATGTGCCAAGATATTGTTTTGGACAGAGCATGTAATGGTTCAGTAGCGAATCTGTCTTGCCACATGAAAGGAACTCCAGCTGCCGTGATCACACCAGTTTTTGAGTCACTCTCGAATGGGAGTTACTTGATGCTGAATGATCAAGGTTGCAGTGGGATGCTTCCCGGCATCGCCTATCTGGTCACCGTGAACGCCAGGGTTACTTGCTGTATGCAAGTATTGTTTCCCCCAACAAGTACAGTCAGGGAGGCGCCTTTGTGGCCTTCGTTAAACATATCTTTTATAAAATTTGACACTTTGAGCAGATTGAAAGCCATTCTTTTACAGCAAACTGTACCCTTAACCTCCGCTCGAGAGACCTTTGATCTTCAAGTCGCAAGGACCTCGACCGAGATACAGGCCCTTATTCGTACAAACTGCCCCTTTCATTTCGTAGACATGGTGGGTCGTATCTTTAACATGTCTGATGCAAGTGGTATTGTACACCTATTTAAGACCATAGGGTCAGAATTTCTAAGCACCTTCCAAACAGTCCTCGGAGTTATCCCAAATTTTATACACTCCGTATTTGGAAGCATCTTTGGAGGTTTACCTCTGATACTGCTTTTAATAGCTGGAATCCTGATTGTCATTTACCTGATAGGCAATGGACGGCCCATTCAGGAACGAAATGGCGAAAGCACTTCTGGAGCGTAGATACCGTGAGCGCATGGTACAACATCTGGGCACGCCTCGCCTACAAGAACTGAGTGCTTCTTGGTGCTTATCGTTTAGACCAGTCTGGATGGATTGCATCTTACCTGTTCTTCGATGCCTGTTCTGCGGTGAAGAATGCGTGTTGGACATCTGTCTGACACTCGAGACGGAGACGCCTGCGGACTTGAACACGAGGCTGGAACTGCTGAGGTCCCACGCTCGGCTGTGTCCCCAGTGTATTCCTATCCTGACGAATGCATTCCTTGAAAACCCGCAGGTGCCTTTTGCTACAACTGGGGTGAGCATCGGCTCAGCCACCACTAGCACTGACACCAGCACAAGCGCTACAACTAGCACTACGGGCACTGAGGTATCGACTACAGCACCGGCTGCCGATATACCATCTATGGACAGTACTGAATATCATCTGTGCTCCATCGACGTAGTGTGTGAAATATTAAAATTTCCGTCCCCTACAGCAAGTGACTGTGATGTTGCTTCTCCCAGCCAGGTCACTTAATCTACAATTGGCTCATCGTGTGCTGGGAAAAAATTCGGAGTTTTCCTTTTTCATTTCGACTCTGATTACATTTGGAACATTTCCTACTAAATTGACACTATCGCTAGAGAAAGCATGGCCTTCTAAACGCTTATAGGAGTTTTAAATTCTATAAATGAACTCAGTTACACTTTAGCTTGAGTACAAATTCAAATACTGACTCTACACATTTTTCCCCTCTTAGAAATGTTTTTAATATGCTTTTAAAGATTTAAAAAATGTTTTTATGTGGCTCACTGACAATTATATGCGCTACCACCTAGTATGAATTAGTAGTTTGCTGTCATTGTTTATTATTGTTGACTATTAAGAGGAGTGGGTGTTATGTTTCATATAGATGATCTAATATAGGTATGGTTTGAGATGCCCTAATATAGGCATAATCTTTCACCTACATTAGTTCCCTATTCTCCACAATAACAGGCGCTGAGGGCTGAACCTTTTCTAGACTGCGGTTTGGGTACAGAAGGAGGGTTTTTCCCGAACAATGGCCTCCTATACCATCTTCGATGTGCTCATCCAGTATGATTAAATATTCTTAAGAGTTCTAGGAAACCAGGCAGGGGCTAGAATCCACCTGCATAAACATCTACGTAAACGGTTCATCCCATACGTCATCTTCATACCCAACAATGGCTAACACAAGACACAAGGGACAAAGGGACTCTACACTTTTCTGTATAAATACAGCACCTCTTGCTATCAGTAGTTAGAGGGAACCGAGACTTCCAGGCTGACACACTGACCAGAGACGCTGAATCTCCTGCATGCAGTCGCTCCAGCTGACAGTGGTCTAATCATCCCTTGCGGGGTGTCCAACTCGAGACCAGGACGAGGTCCCACACTCTTATTATTCAGGTAATGGGGTTTGACTAAATCCTAGCGGGATTCTTGGCTCTTTCGCACCTACTCACATGCTAGGTACACTTAGGTACATCTAGACAGGCATCGTAGGAGTATGCGCTTTATTTTATAAATGCATTTTATATTCATGTATATGTTCATGACTATTGCAAAATGGTAGAACTGTACTATTCCTTTTTATTCACTGTACTGCTGATCATATATCTCTGCTACTGTTTAACAGTTGGTGCAGCACATATATTTTACACTAGAAGAACAACTGTGCAATAAATTCTTATTGTAAACACGCTCGACTGTTTCTTCTGTGTAACTCTCTGAAACCAAATCAGCAAGCACGAGTGACTGAGCGAAAAGTAGTACATTGTTTCCACGAGTCTGAGGAATCAGGGTTGTTGTGTTCTGAGGTTGCCAAAAACTAATCTCTCTGATAAAAGGAGATTCTAGTGGCACTGTGAGCTAGCTAATGCAAAACAGGCTTTTATGAGGAGGCCACTTCCTGAAAAAACCATGCGGGCATACATGGCAGAGGAGAGACGGCATACGTGTTAGATGCGCGGGGTGGATACCTCTGCAGCACAGAAGTGGGCACAAATGCAAATCTGCCGCTTTCAGATGTTCACCTTGTGTAAAGGTGAGCGTGCCCCAGTAGAGTCATCCAACAAGTTATTTAAATACAACAACTGGTACGACAACCAAAACTTTGCCCAATTTAAATTAACTCCACCAATCACAAATCACTTTACCAAAAACAGTTGTTTTGCCCCCTTGTTGGAAAACCAGCTCTTCCAGTGGACAGACATGCTGCTCGCCAGGACACCCCTCCTCACTACGGTACAGCTAGCACCAGAGAGTGCCCTTTTCACGGAAGTTCAAAGGTTTCCTCTCAGGGAGGCTGGGGACGCTACCTACGTGGACAGCCTTGATGATCATCTTTGCATTTTGACTGTAGTTTTGCAGCGTCCTCTTGAAGCCCATGCGTGCTGGTGCCTGGTAGCTCCCTTGTTTAGGAGTAAAGTTGTCCCTGCAGGCTGCGCGAGGCAAAGCTGAGTCACAGGAAACGCTGGCATCAAATTTCTCCCCCCAACAAAACATGAGTGACTGACAACATCCAGAGCGGGCAATACACGGTCCACTGTGCCTCATCAGCCCTTAAAGAAGGTTACATTAGTCCAAAAAACAAGGTTGTAATAGTGCACATACATGTTGTAACACATTTGAAGGTTGTGTTCTATTTTATGTATTTTATGTATTTTATGTATTAAGACGTTAGATCAACGTTACCACTCTCGTTGAAAGCAGCAACGAGCACACAACTAATATCCTAAGCTGGCTGTAACCCTCCCCTAACATACAGAGGTAGGGGAGGACATGGGCCATCAGGGGGCTAAAGTGCTGTTAATTCATTATGCAGAAGCACAGCTGAGACATGTATAGGACCTCATGTCAAATCTGTTTTGCATGCTACATCCAAATGTGAAAGCAGAACACAAGTCTACCGACAAACATTGTTTTCATGAGGTGTTTTAAGGGTGGCTCTGTGACTTTTATTGAGGAAAATAAATAGAAGCTCCTAAGTCCAAGCTGCGATGAGTGAGGAGGTGAGGGGATGATGTGAGGCAGGGGCAGGCTGGAGCCCCATGAGTGATTGGAAGGGGGGTAGAGGAAAGGAGAGCAGAGAGAGTGGGGTGGAGGAGCCAGGGGAAAAGACAGGACAGTGAAAGCAAAACCAGCACGGCGCTCAATAAAAGGCGCCGCGCTGATCAACAAAGCTGATAGAAAGAGCTCACACCTGCAGTTCTCCCCCGGAGACCAGAGCCAGTCCACGGCCGGGGCAGCTTCGAGGAGCAGGCACAGACAGCAGTGCCGCCTGCTCTGAGGCAGGCTGCAGCATAAGACGCCTTCTCCGTCTCCCTGGCTCTGCTGCTCTGCTGGAGCCTGTTGACTGATTGGGAGGGGGAGGGAGAGCAGAAAAGGTGGGACGGAGGAGCTGGGCAATACACCACAAAGAAAGTGAAACCAGCGATGAACCATAAGGCTATTGAGAACAGCTATATGGCAGCCTGCGGATCAAATAAAAGGCACTATTGTAAAACAAGAAAGCGCAGTGACTAGATTTGCAGGCCTATTTTCACTTGTGCTTAAAATGAAAACGCTGGGGAGCTGCTGTGCATTATGAGAGCCTTCCCTGGCCATGGTGCTGGAGTAGAAGAAACAAGCAACGGAGCGGGAGGCACAGCAAGGGAAGCAGCAGTAACACTACTGTGGCACTAAGAATGCTATATTTAAATGTAACCAGCAAGGGCACTGAAGCTGAACACAGACAAACAGTAACAGAGCAGGAAACCAAGAAAAAAATAGCCCCCCAGAGAGCAAATGGGACAATACTAAGCCCCTGCTCTGTGGGAGGAACAGAAGAGAGAAAGGAGGGACAAAGAAGTGGTAGGACTGAACACTATCAAGCAAGGATTTGTAAAGGATACTGACACAGACAAATGAAAGGCAATTGCAAGAAAGAGGATGGACTTGATGGCCACTGACTGATTACAGCAGGTCTTGAAGAGACAGCGCATGTGCTGTCTAGCTCGACCTAAAAAGCACCATCGCTTCAGGATAATAGCTCAGCCAGGATGCCACGACCAATCTGCACACCCTCAGCACTTAGGGCCACATATACAAATAATAGGAATTGCGATTTCCTAATTGCAATTCTTACCGAATGTACAAAAATGTGCAAGTCGTAAATAGTGACTCCTAGTAAATCGACCTACCTCATGAATATTTTAAATGCAGCCCATTTGTCTTAAAGGAAAACCGGATGCATTCAAAAAGAAAAAAAAGTTAACTTTGCAGGATAATTTTTTAAGAGTAGGCGGTGGGACCACTGCCTGCTTTAAAAAAAAAAATTCATTCCCAAAGGAGAAAGGACCCCATTGGGACCCCTTACCATTTGCGAATGGGTTAACACCTCCTTCAAGGAATCGGCGAAGTATTAATGTTCTGCAACCGGAATTCGGTTGCAAAACATTATTAGTACATCCCATTCAGATGTGGTATTTGGAAGGGGTGCCCTGAACAGACTCTTTCTAGAAAACTCAATCACAAACACAAATTGTGATTAGGTGATGTGTGACCAAATCGCAATTTGTGCTTTGAACAGATGCAAAACCATTTTTGCGGTCCTGTTTTCAATGGCAAAAATGCTTTGTACATATGGTCCTTAGAGAGAATAAATGACACAATACCGACTGATCCAGAAGTAAAATGGCTGGAATGTGGGGACAGGATTAGTTTGCTATAAGAGTAGATTACTTCTCTTGCTAACTTATGCAGTGAAACAGTACATATATCATCTTAATGCGTTTTTGGATATTGCCTAAAAACTTTGTTTTAAAATCCTTTTAGGAACAAATATGTACATATTGTTGCTGTTACATCAAACATTTGTATATGTAAGATGTTTGTAGCTTTATAATAGCACTAGCACGTAGTAATTTATTTTATACGAGAGAGCCAGAACTGACATATAGCTACATTATCTGTAAGATCTGTAGTTTGGGAAAAGTCCGGGAGTAGCCCACCTTATTGAATAGTTTTAGGTAAACACAATGTATTTTGATAAATGTATTGAACTTGTGTTTTTATAGCTAGTATTTTAGTAATTGTTGTAGCATAATTGCTAAAAATAATTTAAGAAAATTATTTGATTTGTATGGACAAAATAAACTTTTAATATGATTGATTAAAAATACTTTTTGTCATAAATCATTGCTAAAATATATTCAAACATTATGTGGATGCATTAGCTAATTTATTTAAAGTAAATGTTCAAATCAATAGTTCATACTAGTATATTCATGTTATTTGAATCCCGTACAATAACAGAGCAGACTGGTCGAAACATAACATGCTTATTACTTTTTTTCAGTTTTAGGAGTTGGGGCAGGTTACTTCAGCATTGCTGCAATAGTGATCTTTCCAGTTGGGATTCCAATAGCCATCTATGTTTGTTGCTCTTGCTGCTTCTGTCAAGGTAATATGCTGCATGGGTATTTTGTGTGTGTGTAACAGAGAAGTGAAAGTAGAACGATGCCCTTTCCTTTCCTCTGCCACTGATATAAGGTAGTTCATTCACAAGTTCCTGCTTCTCAGGCACCATTCCCTGTACCACACTGGTGCACTCATTTTATATGGCACTGAGGCGGGCACATCTACGATGGCACACTCAATCAATCAATCAATCAGGGGTTGGTAAAGTGCAAGTACTCACCCATGAGGGTCTCAAGTCGCTGGGGGGAAGGGGCGCCTCTGTTGAGTGCTGGGGTCATCCGAAAAGCCAGGTCTTGATGTCCTTCCTAAACTGGGGCAGTGTGGGATGTGGAGGGGAAGGGTGTTCCAGGCTTTGGCTGCAATGTAGGAGAAGGACTTTCCTCCCATTCTAGTCTTGTTGATACGTGGGATGATGGCCAGAGAGAGCTGGGCTGATCGGAGGTGTCTTTTGTGTGCTTGGAAGGAGAGGTGGCTGTTTAGGTATGCAGGTCAGCATACCTCACCCAAACACTGATTCTAACCAAAGACTCTGGCACATGCTCTCTGACACCACTGCATTCTATTGATGCGCATAATTAAGTCCCCACATGGGTACCATACGAAAGCCTAAAAATGTACACCGCCAAAATGAGCATGCAAAAATATCTACCCAGAAATGTGCCGACTTGCATCTTCTCCCACCAGTTGAGTGAGGAGAATATATTTACTAAATTGTACAAATGTCTAAAGTGAATTTATGTGCATTTTGCCATCTATATTTTTGACTGTTTTTGTAATCTATGTTTATAGCATCTCTATTTTTGTAACTAAATGCCCGCAGAGACCCAAACCTCTCAGGGGCTTGAAGCTCAGGCTTGCCGGCTTGGCCAATGTCTGTGTTTCTGTGTTTATCTGTGGGAGGACAGCCCAAGTGAAACTTTAGAGGGCGCTATCACATTTTTGTTGAGGGGCCACAACAACATCACTGTATATATCAACCTGCCCGCATGGACGTCAATTCACCAAAATGCTAGGTGTGGCGGAAGTGACATCACACACCCTTTGTGAGGTCATATGACCTTTCATCCTGAATCTTCCTAGGAAATGCCTGTCACTTGACCTTAACAATAATTGATAACACAGTAGTTACATTATAACTGCGCCATCATTAATAGAAAAATAAAATACAAATGTCTTTTTTGGATCCACTTATATTAGGGTGCTGACCAATGTTCCTTCTAATTTTTGCGTCTGTGTGCATCAGTGAAGCCACTGTGCTCTGCAGGCAAGTCCAGGCAAGGCTTTGTGCTCCAACTCATCATGCAGCTCAGTACTTTTCTTAGATAAGTGGCATTCAAAGGAGGCAAGGCGTCCCATAAATGTAAGATTGTAGTGAATGAAATACCTTGTTTCAGTGTGCTGTAAACCGGGGGAGGAATAGTTATATTTGAGAGCCATAAAGGCACAGTATTGATTTTAAAATAGTTCAAGAGGAACAATTTGAAAACTTGTGGCCAATTAGCTCTCCATTCAGATCAGTTCTGTGCTGTTATGCTGAACGTTCTGTATACTGTAAAAAAAACTCGTCCTTGATATATTATTTGCTACGACTGTTTGAAATGTTCTTGGTCTATTAATAACATCTCTTAAAAATGACCCAATTCAGTGGTGGTGATTTTATCATCCTTGAATGGATGAAGAGGTGAGTGAGCCTTGGCAGGATTTGACCATGTTGCTTATATATTAAATTCGGATTTCAGTAGAGCAAGCTTAGCTTACCAAGCTACCTCAACAGGTTTAAAAGGGATTTTGGTTTATGATGCCATGCTTTCACCAAGCAAATAGTTATTTATTATAATCAGAAAGAGAGAGCACACTTAAACTATTCAATATAACCTGAACTTAATTATTATATGTTTTAACACATTGTGACAAAGTAGTACTAGATTAATTTGGAGAGATTGCTCTATTTCAGGCCCTAAAAGCGATATCTTGGGTCTATCACATTTTCTCAGAAAATTAGTTGGGTCCTCCTTCATGGAACTAACATCTAAAACCAACTGAAGGCAATGGGGTCTCAGATGGTGCATCACATCTCTTCAATATGCCAGTTTTCACTAGCCTGCAAAGAGTGCTAATCAAAGTGAGCAGATGATGCATTTCCGTGCCCTGTTACAGGGATAATCACTCACAAGTAGATAAAGGAGAAATGCGTGAAAAGTTTCAGACTGGGTTAGGCTGCCATTCCTAACCACTTAGAGTGGACGGATAAGTTAAATTGAAGGAGAATCAGTGTTCCTTAGTCAGATGCATGAGGTTATACCCCATGTTTTAATGTAATTTCAACCCTGTAGAGGTCTACTGTGAAGGATATGAGCTGAGCTGCTATACCTTTAGTAGCACGGGACCCAAAGACCATCAAAGGGGCATGATCTGGTTAGGATTCATTCTGAAGTGTCAGTTTCTTCAGTTTAGTAGAAATCTGAAATACAGTACAAGGGACCCTCATTTAAATCATGGTGACAAACAGAAGTGCAGGAAGAACGTCTTTAGCAGGCCATCCACAACTGTGTATGACCCTAGACTCATTCTTTAGCAGCAGCCAGGCTCCACCAAGGGTTATGCAAGCAGGGTAGGAGCAGGTGACTTCTTAATGTGGTTTGCCAAATGCAAAAAAGTAGGGCCCGATTCACAAAAGTAATCTGAGACAAAATCCTAACTTTACGACTTTCGGTATTCACAAAGTGCATTTAGGAGTAGTAAAGTTAGGAATCCTAACTTTACTACTCCTAAATGCCCTTTGTGAATACCAAAAGTCATAAAGTTAGGATTTTGTCTCAGTTAAACTTAAGCTTTGGTCTTAAGTTTACCAAAACTTTAAGATTAACTGAGACAAAATCCTAACTTTACGACTTTCGGTATTCACAAAGTTCATTTAGAAGTAGTAAAGTTAGGAATCCTAACTTTACTACTCCTAAATGCCCTTTGTGAATACTGAAAGTCGTAAAGTTAGGATTTTGTCTCAGTTAAACTTAAGCTTTGGTCTTAAGTTTACCAAAACCTTAAGTTTAACTGAGACAAAATCCTAACTTGCGACTTTCGGTATTCACAAAGTGCATTTAGGAGTAGTAAAGTTAGGAATCCTACCCCTAAATGCCCTTTGTGAATACCGAAAGTCGTAAAGTTAGGATTTTGTCTCAGTTAAACTTAAGGTTTGGTCTTAAGTTTACCAAAACTTTAAGTTTAACTGAGACAAAATCCTAACTTACGACTTTCGGTATTCACAAAGTGCATTTAGAAGTAGTAAAGTTAGGAATCCAAACTTTACTACTCCTAAATGCCCTTTGTGAAAACCGAAAGTCGTAAAGTTAGGATTTTGTCTCAGTTAAACTTAAGCTTTGGTCTTAAGTTTACCAAAACTTAAGTTTAACGTAAAGTTAGGATTTTGTCTCTGATTACTTTTGTGAATCGGGCCCTTTGTTCTGTACCCAGAAATACTAATATTAAACATATTTCCACAATATGCATGCCTTTTTCTGGTAATTCTAACTTTCAATATAGTCACACAGAATTTCATTGAAATAAAGAAACACAAAATGTTTTGAAAGAACATTTATGTTTAATCATCTGGGATAGGGTAATTCATTAGTGATTTTTGTTGTGATGATATTATAACCTTTTTGTTTTAAGCTTTAAGAGCTGTGCTTCAAACTAAAGGGCAAAGGTGGCAATGGGGACTATAGTCTAAAAAACAGGTAGATTAACAATTTGCACTGCCACCTCTCACTAGGCAAGAGATCAGTGATATTTGTGGGTAAATTATGTTGAAGTGAATGACGTTGCATAGTGTTACTTCCAACAGGCAGGGCTTTAAGATTTTAGTAAGATGTTGATAGCTTAGAGGCAGGCAGGCAGGCAACAGAACCACCAGTGCTTTAAGTGGGATGAAATAAAATATGTGTGGGAGTGGGGAGGTCTGTAAAAGGGATGCTACCAAAAAGCGTACGTAGGAATCCTTTCCAAGATGGAGGCCTCTGTAATTAAGGATGCAGGTTAAAACATGTGAAATAAAACCCTGTGCTTCAGACAGTGTGCCACCTGACCGATATTTGAGTGCCACTAAGTTTTCTTTTATTGTATCCATATTTATCACACAACAAAGATCTAGAGCACGCCAGAACGATTATCAATGCTTGTTAGCAGCATCTGATGAGCAAGTAACAACTATGATTTTTTATTGAAATAATTAGAATGAAAATATTCAATTCTGAAAAGTTTAGACTGAATTAAACATCACTCAGGTCTATGGAAGGGGTAGTGGTCTTCAAACTTTCTTGATCACTCCTGTAATTCCTTTCACACCACTTTTCTTTATTGTCTCCTAGTCTATTAGTGTTACAGATAAAATGGAAATTACAATAGCCAAGTATGGGACCATTGCGCAGTGCGCTCTACAAAGAGGCCAAGGATTGGATGATTATGTATTGTGATCACCACGCACACTGCATTCAGCCTCAACTACAGCCCTCCCAATTGTAGCCTAGTCACGAGCATCAATCCACAAGTTGAGCTCAGCTAGACTCGTAGAAGCACTCAGGGCCCCGTATGTCCTATACAAGAAATGTATGTTGCATTAAGAAAGTACAGAAACGCATCTGGGAAAGCAAGTACTCCTTGGGAATGCCAGATGGGGTAAAACACATGAAATGTAAACTGGAAAGCATCACTGACATGGCAGGAGCAGAGCCTGGTAATGCGATGGGACCCACACATTTTTCAAAGCACTGTTTTAGAAGGCTTTTTTTGGGAGGGAAATCGCAAGCACAGCGCTTATTGTCTCAATGTTAGTTATTCATATTAAAAATGTAAATCGACACAAGCCATTTTATCAGAAGAACAAATTAAAGTTAAATTTAAAAAACAGTCCATTCTTTTCACGCGGATGGATTTTGCACACTCCCTGTTCAGTTTGTACAAAGTGGTTTGTTACATAAATAAATAAGCACAGTCAGTTCTGTTTCTAAAGTTCTTTTTCAGCAAGCATTTGCTACATATTAGTCACATGTATCACACATGAATTTGAGCTGCTAAGTGCTACCTCATGCAGCAGATGCAGATCCTCACCAGTAGAACTTGTAATCAGACATCCTTGGAATACTATGATCAAAAGCTGTGTACATCAGATTTACATATAAGCCACGTAATTTTCCTTTGTGTTGCCAATCTAAAGTGAGTGCAGACATAACCCCTGACTCTCAGTGCTTTAATTCTTCTTGAGCCCACTTTCCCTTATATCTTTGATCCCACAGTCTTTTCTCTGTAGCTTCCATGGCTCTCTTCCTGCCTTCTACTATGTCTAAAAATTTCTTCTCAACCTCAGTTAATGAACAAGTCAAATTATGACTATGAGCATAGACTGTACTATGCACGCCCGTCATCTGAGAGACAGGTCTGACAGGGAAGGCCCACTATCCATGCCCGTCATCTGAGAGAGCGGTCTAACAGGAATGGCTAGTCCATCTACACACCCTACTATGCACACTCATCATCTGTTTAATACTGTGAGAAGTTGGCCTGGTATATGCTGTTCACTAATTAAAGTGGACACCTTGCACCAGGGCAAATCGACTTTTATGGTAAATAGGTTTAAGACAACCTTTTAAAGAAAGCTATCCTAGTGGTAGCTGTGGAGAGCAGCCTTCAGGCTAAGTCTCGGAGGAATGTAAAGCAGCTTGTTTTACCATATAATCTCTTGAATCACCAAATGAAAAGACACCACACAGGTATATATATCAAATATATATGTATTTATTTCTAAATAACTCTCTACTAATCTCTTTATGAGATTAGAAGACAAACATATGCACAAATCAACGTTTCACAATAAGTTAAGCACAAAATATGGCTGGGGCCCTAGGGGCGTACCAGACCATATACTAAGTAAGAGACTTAGGGACAACGACTTGCAGGGAGACAAGGCCTAGGGCCTTCAGAAGTGCTGGGGCCTCACGAAACCACCCAAGGCAGGTAAGTAAAGGACCCACGGGGGACGCGTGCAGTGTAGATACACAGGCGCGGATCGCCGTTGACTTCAATGGGGCAAGTCGCGGTTGGAAATAAAGAGTTTTAGGATACTTCTATAGAACCTACAAGCAAGTCACTTACAGGGTAAGTCGTTCTAGGGCCCACACCCACAGGAGCACCGTAGTGCTGGAGTTACCTCACCCAGGGAAGCCGGGTGCACAGGTGTCCTTTGGTGTCGGGTCGCGGCGTCGTTTTCAATGGCGAACAAAGAAGACTTGCTGCTTGCGGGAGCTGAAGAAGTGTCCGGTGGAATCCAAGCCTGGATTCTGAAGAAGGATGACCTGAAAGCAGAGGGGACAGTGTTCAAAGTCACTTGGCAGTGACTCGGGGCAAGGAAGATGGATGCCCACCGTCGTCGAGTGATTCAGGTCGGTTGCGGGTGCCTTGACTCTTCAGCCACGTGGTCCAGGAGGCGTCGACGACAACCAGGAGCTGGATTCGGTGTGTCCCTCGACGTCTGCAGCTGACTGCGGTGTCGGCAACTCGATCGGAGCCAACAAGCCTTGGCAGCCGCAAGTCTCGGGGAGATGAAGAAAAGTCGATGGCGCAGACCAGCAAGGTCTGTGGAACTCACCCAGCGAGGGTAAGTCAGGGCAGGCCTGGAGCAACCAGGGGAGCCCTTTGGTTTCTTTAAGAAGTCTTCTGGGGACCCACAAGCCAGCGGGCAAGGGATCGCGAAGACACCTCGCTCGGAATCACTCAACAGGGGCCCACGGCCACTCGGGACGGTGTAGGCCTCTGATCTTCGGAGGGATTCCTGCTGGAGGTCGGGACCACACGTGGTCTAAAGCACAGGTTCGTAGAACGTTGTGAAGGGGTTGCACTCGACAATAGTGTACGGTACCCAGGGGTCGCGGTTCCTCGTTACTCGTGGGGTCCACTTGCCTCAGCTTCGCTGGGGACTCACGATGGCCTGGGAGAGGTCAGGAAATCCACTTCCTGGGCTGCAGAGACTTCGGACTCCGGCGGGAGCAGCGTAGTTTGCGACCGTCGTTGTCATTTTTGGTGCCTGCCAAGCAGGGGAGTCACTCCTTGACTCCAAGGGAGATTCTTCTGTCTTCCAAAGGTAGTGGAACGTCGAAGGGCCAGGATTCTTCTGTAGAGCGTCGTCCAGGGGTTATCTGCTTTGCAATGGCAAGGTTCCCCTCTTATACTAAAAAGAGGGGATGGACTAGCTCTATGACCCCACCTATGGGAGGGTCAAGGGAGGGGTGGCTACACCCACTTCCCTTTGTCCAGTTTCGCGCCAGAGCAGGGGCAGGTAGCCCCTGAGCTGGTTTGAACTGGCATATGCACAGAGGAGCCTTTTGCTCCCCCAGTGCAGGACTTCAAAGCACTCTAAGAGTGCACCCACCCAGCCCCAATACACATTATCCTGTCTGGGGAGGTGGTCACACCTCCCTGCAACAGGAAACCTATTGTCCAGGCCTCCCCTGCCGGAGTTTCGTCCAGCAGCAGGAGGCCAGACTTGTGTCTGTGGCAGCAGCATCCATTTTGTGATGCCAGGGCTTCAGAAAGAAGTTACCGGGTAAGCCAGAGTTAACATGTCTTTCCCTCTAGAAGGGTGGAATGCTACCCCCGCCACCAGGATTGGCGGGGGTAGTATTCCAAGATGTTTGACACCAAACACGACATGTTTAGGTGCAGCCATTCCAAAGTTAGCATTTTACCGCGAGGATATAATGCGCTTAAGAGTATATGGTCAGGCTGCACTACAAACAGCATCAGAGATGGTCTCCGAACGCTGCAGAGGGGCCCTGCTCATGCAGGGGCACCCTCTCACATAGGAACCATGCACTCTGCCTTTAGGATTGATAAGGCCTGCCTTAGGAGTGACTTATAGGTTTATATGTGTGTATGTATTTAGTGATATAGGTAACCTATATCACAGTAAGGGGTGCATGCACCACCCTACCCAGGCTGCAGTAGCAGACCTGTGGTGTCAGTTTGGATGGCCTTCCAGGGGTGGCATAATACATGCTGCAGCCCCTGGTAGGCCTCTGAGGTACCTATGCCCTTGGTACATAGTATACCATATACTAGGGACTTATAAGGGCACTCCAGATTCCAATCAGAGATGTGCCTAAGGCACATGGAAACCTTTTACAGAGAAAGCAGATAGACTGGGGCCCTGAATAGCAGGATCCCAGTCCAACTAAGTCATAAACCAGCAAAACACCATAAAAAAAAGTGGGGGCAACCATATAGTCAGATTCCACCTTCCTACATAACCCCCCAAACGAAAGGAGATAAGGCTAACCTTGGCCAGTTGAGCCTTCATTGACTAAGTGGTCATATAAGGAAGCACCTGCACTAGCATGGTTGCCCCCTGTCTTATGGTCCACTAAGCAATCCCTCACCCTAAGGGTATGAGAGGGTCTCCACCATGGGGAATCACTACCTGTAGTGTGCTTAGGTAAAGTACAAGGCTGGTGAGGTGTCTGAGTAGGGAAGTGAGGCCCTAGGAATGTTGGCCTCAGCTTCCTCAGATCACTGGTCACCATGTATGCCTGTCTTTCCATGACTGAGTTGCACTTTGCTCTAAGGGTCAACCTTTGGCTGCCTACAGCTGTGGGTTGGGTCCCTTTGGATGGACTACTGGAGGGACATGGCAGGTTTGGAACCTTCTGGTCCCAGGTTTGCCCTTGCCTACCAGAGTCCTTCTGGGGGAGGTCCCTACATAAAGGTATGGGGGATCCCTCAGTGTGTAGAGGAATTTTCACCTGGCTAGGGCTACTAGACTGGGTGCCCCTAATCTGCTGATGGGGGCTTCCTCTGGACAGGGGGCCCGGGGGGTCCACTGACCTCCCTGACCTCTGCAGCCCTGGGCTGACTGAGGCAGGGTAGAGAGGGGCAGGTTACCTGCTCCAGACGGGGTACCACCTTGGAAGGGTCCTCTGCCATCAGGGGTGTGGCCAGGCCAGGCCTGACTACCTCTGTGGCAGTTCCTTCACTAGGGGTAGGGTCAGTTCCCTGAGGAGGCTGACCCTTACCTACTGTCTGGGGGAAGAAGACTTTTCTTCAACCCTTGTGCTCTCTTTTGGGGGAGAGTGGGCCATTCTTTCAGGCTCCATCTCTTCAAATTCTTGGGCTGGGGCTGTGGCCATCACAGCCCCACTAACCTTTACAGGGACGCCCAACATCCTAAGATGGGTTTGGTGTTCCACTTCAGCCCAGGCTGAAATTTCCAGATCATTGCCCATCAGGCAATCTACAGGTAGGGTTGGGGACACTGCCACTCTTTTTGGGCCTGTGACCCCCTCCCAGCTGAGATTGACTATGGCCATGGGGTGATCTGTTCTGACACCATCAATGTTGGTCACCTTGTATTTAAACTCAGGTAAAAGCTGGTGAGGATGGACTAGTTTCCCTGCCACCATGGTGACACTAGCCCCTGTGTCCCTAAATGCCACAGCTTTCTGACCATTAATTATTGGCTCCAATCTGTACCTGCCCAATGCTATGGGACCCATGGTAAAGGTGGCAAATCCTATACCACCATCAGAGTCAGAGGAGTCTGTTGAGGGGTCCCTGTCTAAACTAGGGCCCACCTCTGTTCCTCTTGCAAAAGCACCTAACTTTTTGGGTGCACTACTCCCAACTGGAGGATTACTACTGGTAGTACCAGGAGGGGTGGTAGTAGTTGTGGGAGGAACATTTTCTTTATTGCCAATCCTGGGGCAACTGGGATCAGTTTTCCAGTGCCCAGGCTTTTACAGACATGGCAATAGCGTTTCTTTTCAGGAGAGGAAGGAGTTTGGGACCCACCCCCAGAAGAGGAATTTTGGGGCCCTGTAGGGGACTTATCCTTAGATTTATCCCCAACTTTCTCTTGGGACTTAGTAGAATCTTTCTTCTGGTTACCACCCTGATTTCTAGTTTTTACTCTGGTTCTGACCCACTTGTCTGCCTTCTTTCCCAATTCTTGGGGAGAGGTCAGATCAGAGTCCACCAGATACTGGTGCAAAAGCTGGTTTTGACAATTATTAAGGATCTGCTCCCTCATAATCAAATTGTACAATCCTAAAAAGTCCTGCACTTTGTTGCCATGTATCCAACCTTCCAGAGCCTTTGTAGCACAATCTACAAAATCAACCCAGTCTTGAGTCTGAGCTTTTTGGGTGTCTCTGAACTTCAACCTATACTGTTCAGTGGTTAGGCCAAACCCATCTATCAGAGCACTCTTCAAGACTGTGTAATTGTCAGCATCCTCTTCTCTTACAGTGAGGAGCTTGTCTCTACCTTTGTCTGCAAAGGAGAGCCACAAGATTGCTGCCCACTGCCTCTGGGGGACCTTCTGAACTTTACAGGCCCTCTCCAGTGCAGTTATCCATTTGTGGATGTCATCCCCACTCTGGTAGGGAGGGACAATCTTGTTTAGGTTTCTATGGTCATAAGACCTGTCCCTATCTCTAGGGATATTGCTGCCACCATGGGACTCTAGTCCCAACTTTCTTCTCTCCCTGAGGAGATCTAGGGATTCCCTATCTAAAGCCAGTTGCTTTTTTCTGATTTCCAGCTGAGTTTCCTCGTACCGGACCAGCCTGGCTCTCCTCTCATGAGAGGATTCCCTCCTGTGAGAGGAGACAGAGCTCCCTATAGAAGTGCCAGAGTGGTTAGACTCCTGAGAAGGAGATCTAGACTTCCTGGGCACACTCTTAATCCTTCCTGGGGGACAAAGAGGGCATCATTTTGATCATCCTCATCATCATCCACAGGAGGGATTGGGTTTTCCAGGTCAGGGTCATTGTCACCCTCCTGGCCAGTTTCAGAGGGGGCTGGGGGTATTGGCACCCCTGGCCTCCTCCTCTTCTTCTGCCCCACCCTCAGCTCCTACCCCTTCAGTCCCTACAGAGCTTACTAAGGTCATAAGCCACCAACAACTCCTTGAGGTGTTGGGTGGTGGGACTTTGGCCTGTCCTTATTTTTCTCAAGTTGCATAAAGCTCTCAATTCCAAGAATGGGAGTGTATCATACTTGGAGGGTGGAAGCTCAATGGCTTCCTGCAAGGATTCTTTGGATCCTCCCTTAAAGACATTCTAGTGTTGTGCAGTGTTGTACTACCTACACTAGTTTGTGGCCTACTGATCCTAGCTTGAGCTGTGGAAAGGGTGTGCTATCCCTTGGCACCCAGCTCTAAGTTCAGTAGAACTTATTGATACTAAGCTTGACTTTATATGTACCTTGAGTACCTATAATGGTTTTCAGTTAGTAATTCAAATAGAGATTTTCTGGTAAAACAATGGCAAGCTGGAATCCCACACGCTGCCCACCAATGTGAGAAGTTGGCCTGGTATATGCTGTTCACTAATTAAAGTGGACACCTTGCACCAGGGCAAATCGACTTTTATGGTAAATAGGTTTAAGACAACCTTTTAAAGAAAGCTATCCTAGTGGTAGCTGTGGAGAGCAGCCTTCAGGCTAAGTCTCGGAGGAATGTAAAGCAGCTTGTTTTACCATATAATCTCTTGAATCACCAAATGAAAAGACACCACACAGGTATATATATCAAATATATATGTATTTATTTCTAAATAACTCTCTACTAATCTCTTTATGAGATTAGAAGACAAACATATGCACAAATCAACGTTTCACAATAAGTTAAGCACAAAATATGGCTGGGGCCCTAGGGGCGTACCAGACCATATACTAAGTAAGAGACTTAGGGACAACGACTTGCAGGGAGACAAGGCCTAGGGCCTTCAGAAGTGCTGGGGCCTCACGAAACCACCCAAGGCAGGTAAGTAAAGGACCCACGGGGGACGCGTGCAGTGTAGATACACAGGCGCGGATCGCCGTTGACTTCAATGGGGCAAGTCGCGGTTGGAAATAAAGAGTTTTAGGATACTTCTATAGAACCTACAAGCAAGTCACTTACAGGGTAAGTCGTTCTAGGGCCCACACCCACAGGAGCACCGTAGTGCTGGAGTTACCTCACCCAGGGAAGCCGGGTGCACAGGTGTCCTTTGGTGTCGGGTCGCAGCGTCGTTTTCAATGGCGAACAAAGAAGACTTGCTGCTTACGGGAGCTGAAGAAGTGTCCGGTGGAATCCAAGCCTGGATTCTGAAGAAGGATGACCTGAAAGCAGAGGGGACAGTGTTCAAAGTCACTTGGCAGTGACTCGGGGCAAGGAAGATGGATGCCCACCGTCGTCGAGTGATTCAGGTCGGTTGCGGGTGCCTTGACTCTTCAGCCACGTGGTCCAGGAGGCGTCGATGACGACCAGGAGCTGGATTCGGTGTGTCCCTCGACGTCTGCAGCTGACTGCGGTGTCGGCAACTCGATCGGAGCCAACAAGCCTTGGCAGCCGCAAGTCTTGGGGAGATGAAGAAAAGTCGATGGCGCAGACCAGCAAGGTCTGTGGAACTCACCCAGCGAGGGTAAGTCAGGGCAGGCCTGGAGCAACCAGGGGAGCCCTTTGGTTTCTTTAAGAAGTCTTCTGGGGACCCACAAGCCAGCGGGCAAGGGATCGCGAAGACACCTCGGGCGGAATCACTCAACAGGGGCCCACGGCCACTCGGGATGGTGTAGGCCTCTGATCTTCGGAGGGATTCCTGCTGGAGGTCGGGGCCACACGTGGTCCAAAGCACAGGTTCGTAGAACGTTGTGAAGGGGTTGCACTCGACAATAGTGCACGGTACCCAGGGGTCGCGGTTCCTCATTACTCGTGGGGTCCACTTGCCTCAGCTTCGCTGGGGACTCACGATGGCCTGGGAGAGGTCAGGAAATCCACTTCCTGGGCTGCAGAGACTTCGGACTCCGGCGGGAGCGGCGTAGTTTGCGACCGTCGTTGTCGTTTTTGGTGCCTGCCAAGCAGGGGAGTCACTCCTTGACTCCAAGGGAGATTCTTCTGTCTTCCAAAGGTAGTGGAACGTCGAAGGGCCAGGATTCTTCTGTAGAGCGTCGTCCAGGGGTTATCTGCTTTGCAATGGCAAGGTTCCCCCTCTTATACTAAAAAGAGGGGATGGACTAGCTCTATGACCCCACCTATGGGAGGGTCAAGGGAGGGGTGGCTACACCCACTTCCCTTTGTCCAGTTTCGCGCCAGAGCAGGGGCAGGTAGCCCCTGAGCTGGTTTGAACTGGCATATGCACAGAGGAGCCTTTTGCTCCCCCAGTGCAGGACTTCAAAGCACTCTAAGAGTGCACCCACCCAGCCCCATTACACATTATCCTGTCTGGGGAGGTGGTCACACCTCCCTGCAACAGGAAACCTATTTCCAGGCCTCCCTGCCGGAGTTTCGTCCAGCAGCAGGAGGCCAGACTTGTGTCTGTGGCAGCAGCATCCATTTTGTGATGCCAGGGCTTCAGAAAGAAGTTACCGGGTAAGCCAGAGTTAACATGTCTTTCCCTCTAGAAGGGTGGAATGCTACCCCCGCCGCCAGGATTGGCGGGGGGTAGTATTCCAAGATGTTTGACACCAAACACGACATGTTTAGGTGCAGCCATTCCAAAGTTAGCATTTTACCGCGAGGATATAATGCGCTTAAGAGTATATGGTCAGGCTGCACTACAAACAGCATCAGAGATGGTCTCCGAACGCTGCAAAGGGGCCCTGCTCATGCAGGGGCACCCTCTCACATAGGAACCATGCACTCTGCCTTTAGGATTGATAAGGCCTGCCTTAGGAGTGACTTATAGGTTTATATGTGTGTATGTATTTAGTGATATAGGTAACCTATATCACAGTAAGGGGTGCATGCACCACCCTACCCAGGCTGCAGTAGCAGACCTGTGGTGTCAGTTTGGATGGCCTTCCAGGGGTGGCATAATACATGCTGCAGCCCCTGGTAGGCCTCTGAGGTACCTATGCCCTTGCTACATAGTATACCATATACTAGGGACTTATAAGGGCACTCCAGATTCCAATCAGAGATGTGCCTAAGGCACATGGAAACCTTTTTACAGAGAAAGCAGATAGACTGGGGCCCTGAATAGCAGGATCCCAGTCCAACTAAGTCATAAACCAGCAAAACACCATAAAAAAAAAGTGGGGGCAACCATATAGTCAGATTCCACCTTCCTACAAATACTCACACATATTTTGGAAAGATTTTGTAAACTGTGAACTATGGGCCAGATGTATCAAGCGTTTTCCCATTCGCAAACGGGCCAATTCGCAGAATCAGCCCATTTGCGAACTAGAAAAAGCCTTTTGGAATGTATCATCCTAAAAGGCAATTGCAAAATAGGGAATCATAATTTTTGCGATTATCTATTTTGCGAATGCATTTAGAGAATCGCAATTTGCGATTCTCTAAATTCAATGCAGGAAGCGCTTTATAAATTGCAACCCTGCTTCAAAGAATCGCAATTTACCACCAACTTCAAAGGCAACGTCAGCCCTGCTGGGACTTGATCTCCTGACTTCTTGTTTGCATAAAGATCTTGTGAGGCATCACTCTTCTCACTAAGCCAGTTTAACCTTTTAATTTAGAGTTACAGTGTGTGATTTCTTGTGCTCACGCTGTTGTTTCAGTAAGGAGTCTCTAGAATTCTCTTTTGCCATCTCCTCCTGACTGCACCCAGGGAATTTGTAGATTCCACTTTAAAACAGGTTTTGGTTAAAAGAGATCATTTAAACGTGAACATCTTCCGGCTGTTCATCACTTGATTTAATTTGCAGTGTACTTTTTCACTTGTCTCATATTGCTTATACATCAGGTGTCATTTACTATCCGACTCAATGGTATTCATTCGAGTTTGGAAGGATGATATGCTTATTTAGGCCTATGTGGTCGAGAATCTGTAACCTGCTGGTGATGCACAGCTTCCTCTAGGAGAACTCTAGGGACGTTTTTCGCCACCACGTGTGAGCGAAATATAAAGGAGATTGGTTCTCCTTGCCCGTGGTTAATCGTGCCAATTTCTTTATGCAGCCACTGGGGTAACAAAAATATTTTATGAAAAGTATTTTATGAATGATTTACTTCCAACTCTGCATCATTGACTTAAAACATTTTTCTTGGATGCTCAGCAAAATTTATGTCCTGATGATGACCATGTATTCATGACAAAGGTCGAAACGCCGTCGACGCAACTGTGGCCGCTATTAATGAAGGACACATTGTTTTGTTTTTGTCGTTTCAGTGTTGTTCTGAAAATTTCTTTTTCTTTGTGATTTTTCTGTTTGCCACTTGTTTGGTATTGTATTGTATAATAATTGTTATGTGTACCAACAAATACTCCTGAGAGTTAATAATTTGTTTTTATTTACATATTGAATACATTTTGCATACTTTCCTAAAAATATCTCTTATAAGGGCTTTCTTCTGTTTTTCTGATTTTCAGTCTTTTTATGTACAACTGTAATGTTATTATTTGTTTGTGAAAAATTGAATTTTTTAATACCTTGGACCGTTGTTTGGACTAAACACATCATTCCAAGTGCAGCCGCACGCGCCATAAAGCCATCGCCGGAACAGTCCCGTTCATGGGCCACTAAGGGACCCATTAACTAGCAAAATCCGGGTCCGACAGAGACGTATTGGAAAGGCAAAAATCCAAGGGCCAGGAGAAAGGACATCGTAAGCAAGACATCACAGGTTGCACGCAAGTGAAATACGCAAAGCGAAAAGAAAGTTTATATGACACACCGAGTGTCGCCAATGGTAGGATGCCGAAGCTGAGAAGCATTCGTTCACGGAGCATCCGGAGTCGACCTTGGTCGAGTAGGCCCCCAGGAACCGCAGCCATTGCGCAGCAAACAAATTAAGAGCAATATTCCAGCAGCTAACGCTAGGATCAACGGAAAGCCGCCAAAGACCATGGAAAAAATAGAATGAATAAAAGCCGGTATTACACGAAATATAGTTTGAAAGGAGGTAACAAGGCCAGAGCCCACAACTTTAAAAAAGTGCACAAGACCTTCGGTACGAGATGCATTGAAAACGCGGTGAATCAGCTCACCGAAATGTTGTGGGAGGTTTGTGTTCAAAAGGGCCTGTATCTCACTGTGGGTACTAGCCACCTGGAGGATGAAGCTCTCCCGTGCGGATGTGAGCATAACCTCCTGGTTCAATAATAGCGCCTTTATTCTGCTCAATTTATTGAAATCTGCCTTCAAAGTAGGAATGGAAGGCCAAATGGAACTATCTATTATGTCGTGTGGGGGAGGAAAAAGCACATTTTTGCAGCACACAACGCGGTGGGAAACTGTTACAATATAGGGGATGCCGGCCAGCATACTGCAGCAGTCCTGATTATTCAGAAGCAGATAGCTACCATTTGCAAGCACAGTGAAAGTAGGTGATATAGCAGGAGCAGGAATGCCCTTTAAAACACAAGCAAGATTCCGAGCCGAAACGTTACAAGCCCCGTGCAATTTAATGTTCTTACAAATGAGGGAATGACCCACTGCAGAATCGCAAGACTCTCCTGTGAGAAAAACCTCTTTTCCGTCCCTAATGCACTTGTACATGAAAGGCAGGGACCAAAGTTCATGCAAGAAGGCACTGCCTAAGGGCTGAAAACGGCCAACAGGATAATGTTTCATGCATGAACTAAATTCAAATAAAGAAAAAGGCAAAGCGATAACCCTGTGTACCAGCCACACAGCGGAGTCCAACTCCGCCACAGAGAATGGTAACGGCTCAATCTTCTCGATATGTAAAAGAGTGTATGTTGCATCCTTCATGGACATGAATTGCTGTTTGTCAGTTAAATTAAACGGTAAGAATAAGGCAGTCGTGTTTAAAAAATGCCAAGGAACTTTACCCATTTTCAGTGTTTGCAAAGTCCATGCAAACTGCATTACAGAACGCAATTGATTTTGACCATGATATAACACAGACACATCATCTTGTACAATATCAACAACAGAGGAAACAATAATCTCTAATGTGTAAATGCGGGACGACAGGGTATTAATACTATTGTCAACAACAGCAAGCACCTTTTCTAGATTTGCTTGATCGATTTCCCGAAGTCGGGAAGCAGCTTCAATTTGTGAAAGCTTCCAGAGTTCATTATAAGTTTCATAAATGAATCTCTTAGGTCGAGGACCACGAGGCCCCAGAACAAAATCGGACAGATCAATGTTGCCTGATAGGAGGGATAAATGTTCTTTTACAGAATCTAAGGAAGAGTGCTGCAACCACTGCTTACACAGTTTACCAACAGAATATGTGGTAACAGTACGAGAGTCAGAAAACCTCGGATCTGGCTTATCCTGTTTGTAACCAGGAGCTGAGTCATGAAAACGCAGTTGGCAGGCATCCGATGCTACGGGCCAGGCCAGCCAGGGTGACTGAACAATCGTCGAGATATTAAACGAATTGTTTTGAAACAAAGCTTGCAAATTGGTTAGGGATATATTAAAATGCAAGCTTTCATTGGGAGTGGAAGACAATGCGGGAATGGAGGGTGCATTCAATTGTTTAGAAGTAGCCAAACCCCAACAGGTCGTTTGATAGATCGTACTATTTAAAAATAAAATCTGGGCCGGGATAAGGCAAGCACGGTGTAAGGCTTCCGTACCTCGGACCTGCCATGGTTTAGTGCCCCAAATAGACTTTAAGTCAATGGTGTCCTGCCAGTGTTCATAACCACCCACTGCTAAGGCGTCCAAAAAGGAACCCGAATATAGCAACTTAGTGTGGGTCAACATAATCTTTTGAGCGGATGAAGTGTTCAATTTAAAATAGTAGGACTCAAGGTTTGATATATCAAAGTCTGTAAAGTAAGTAAATTTACTCCTAAGAGTTTGGGAGCTGCCTGGCAAAGGGGTCGGACAATGTTCCCATTGGGTGTGATTAAAATGACCCCGAAGAGTACTTGGTTTATGGAGAAAATGGTTACCCCAATGCTGGTAACAATATAAGTCAGCATAACTGGCAGAATTTAAATACAGATCTTCAGCATTAAAAGCAGCATAATATTTCAAATCAGAAAATAACGATTCAACGGCATGCACATCCCAATCGTCAGAATGAATATTACTTTTTACAACATCACCCATTGAAACACGGAGGACATTTGGTACATTAATAATCTCAGTTGGTCCATGAATTTGGAAATTCACCGCATCCCATACGATGCCATCAGCAACTGGGAAAGCTGAAATGTTCACAAATGTGTGGTCACGCTTCATGATGTGAGATGAAGAATGTGGAGCCAAAGTTCCAGCGACACAGTTCACTGCAGAGCGTTCTGGTAAATAGTGACCATTAATGAGCAAGAAGAAAACTGTCACAAAGCCAATGGACATGAACAGAAAAATCAGGAACAGTACCAACCAGATATATGTCCATGGTGGGACCAAAAAATTGTCTCTGAACCAGGATACAAAAATACTGAAGCTGGACGGGATAAGTGATGAGGTGGAATCCGAATCAAAGGAAAATCGGGTTGGGCGCAGTGGTGTTGTTGGTAAATGAGCCACCAACTTGGTGGCGGGATAGGTGTACTCGGTCTCCTCGTTGCAGGAGGAAGCCAGGAAGTCGAGCAGGCGATCAGGCAAATTGACCATCTCAATGGCAACATCAGTGTCCGTGCGGGCTGGAGGGACATACACATGAGCCCTAGAAATAGCCGGACAGGAGACCGCAGGTGTTACACTATTCAGGATCAGCCAGACGTTGTAGTTTGACATTGTCCACTGAGATGTATCTGTTCTCCTTGCAACCAGGAAGCGGTGGTAAGATGACAGTACGAGTACCCTTCAAGCCAAGGTCTGGAACCGGTGCACGATAAGAGGGTCCAAATTCTTTTTTGTTCTCCACCTTCTCTCGGACCAGATCTCCAACTTTCGGAAGCCAGCTGGCAACCGGAATCTGCAGCGCAGCGTCAGTGGCTGAAGGCAAGTGTTCGTTAGCAAGTTTGTCACGAGCTCCTTGTAAGTCCTGTAACATAGTAGAATGATTATCTACGTCAAAGATTGCGGACTGCGCCGCCATGTCTAGACCATCAAGGTCGGGCACAAACATTCGTATGCCAAAGAGCATCTCGTATGGGGTCCGCCCACCCAGAGGTCTTCTAGGGAGATTATTAAGTGCATGTTGTAAGGTATACAAGTGGGCCAGCCAGTTCCTGCCAGTACCTAAGACTCTAGCTGTCAAGGATTGCTTTACGTCACGGTTCATTAGTTCAACAATTGAATTGCCCTCAGGCCGATACGGAGACTAAAATTTCACCCGCACCCCCAGTGACCCCATCGCGTCCTTGTACGCCTTAGAGGCGAACGCTGGACCTTGGTCAGAATGGAAGGTGCCACAGGCAAAAATTCCCACAAAGACACGCAAATCCCTTATGACATTTCGAGCGTCAGCACTCCGTTGTGGCCAGACCCAAATGAAGCGTGTGCACGAGTCTACTGCAACTAAGATGTATTTATATGCAGTGTCAGACGAAAATGGACCGCAGTGATCCAGGTAAACACACCCAAAAGGTCTGTTAGAAATACAGAGCTGTGTTTGTGGTGGACGTGTAACCGTCGAAGGCTTAATTTGCTGACAAACGTCACAAGAAAGCACATAAGTACGGATCTGTTTATATATACCACGCCACCAGTAACGCTGCTGCAATATGGAAACAGTCGCAGAGACGCCAGCATGGGCCGAAGCCAAGCCTTCGTGTGCAGCCGTTATCAAGGAAGGTCTGCGGTCCGCGTTGGGAATCAGCCGATCACCAACGTCTGGAATTCTTACGTAAGGAGCCTGTTCGGGACCTAACTGATAAGAGTATTTGGAAGGGAAACCCCTTGGGTAATTAGCACCTTCCTTTGTCGCAGCAATAGCTGCCAAAATATCATTATCTATTTTAGTCATGGATCTTGTAACTGCTGCTACTGAGCACGTGGCTACTGCTGATTTGGCAGCTTCATCTGCCAAACTGTTACCGACAGCGTGTGCGCCCACACGCTGGTGGCCAAGAGTGTGAATCACCTGTGTGAGAGGCAGACGTTGTTTCAGGTCTGCCACTCGAACCCAAAGCATTTTATGCTTAATTGTGCTGCCTTTTGCATCTCTATAGTCATTTTGGGACCAGAAGAATAGGTTGTCATTGAAAGATTGAACACAGTAGTAGGAATCGCATACAACAAGAGTAGTCACTTCTGGATTCGCAAACTAAAGTGCGAGCACCAAAGCACGCAGCTCGGCCAATTGTGCAGTACTGTCTCCTAGTGCCTGAGTGTGCACTACAGTCGATTTGAACTCACCGTTCACCATAGTACCTGCAACAATAGCACACGCTGTGGAATAAGCATGCTTGGAACCCGTGGCCGGTTGTGCCGAACCATCGGTGTAAATAATACATTCGTACTCTTCAAGCGGTAACAAAGACAGAGGAGGAGGATGAACACATTCATACTGTAAGAACTCCTGTGTCTGAAGTGAGGAATCAAAGATAAAAGTGACATCCGGGGACGTCAAAGAGGTAGCCCATTGTATCCAACGGGGGTGCAAAGCCTTAGAGTTCGGTACACTTGCCTTCGTCACTGCCTCAAGGGCAGGATATGGTGTTACCACCAAAATGCGTTTTCCCTGTGCCAGTGCGCGTTCCTTTAGAATCGCCATTTGCACTGCAGTCAAAACTTTCTCCACAGAGACAAATCGCAACTCCGCTGAAGTGTATAGGTGTGACTTGTATGCAATCGGTACTGTGTCACCTTCGTTAAAGGTTAAGTACGTGAAACCCACTGCCCCTGGCACAATTCTAATCACCAGGTTTGTGTGGTTATCACGAGTCAACAAGAATTTAGATTCAAGTAGATCAGACTGCAAAGACTGCAGTATAGAGGAATGCTCAGGAAGCCAGCATGACTTCGAAAGGTAGGTTGTATCAAGGCATAAAGAGGCTTGATACGCTGGGCATATTCGGGAATGTAAGTACACCCGAAGTTTAGGAAACCCAGTAATGACTGAAGCTTCTTCAGTGTGGATGGAGAGCGCAAAGTGCGCACTTCTCCAAGAAATGGGGTGCTAAGCCCTTACCTTCATTGTTGAGCTCATAGCCCAAGAACAAAACTGTAAATTCAGCAATGTGAGATTTGGCAAAATTAAATTTGTATCCTAAGACTGCAAATTCAAGAATAATGCAGTCCACTCGGGAAAGATGCAGCCATAACTCGTTGTCTGTCAGATAGATATCGTCGACGTACGAACACGCATCTGGGTCTATGCTGTCTAACAATGAGACAACACGGGCGGCGAAGACACCCGGACTGTTTTGTAGCCCATGGGTAAACGCCGGAATTTGAATTGTTTACCACCGGATGTGAAAGCGCTCCATTGGCTGCACTCCGGGGACAAGTTTTGCGTGTAAAATCCATTGGATAGGTCAAGTGTCGTTTTATATTTTTTTCGAACAAGACTGTCTACAAGCGCAGAACTGTGGGTATTTTGTACCGCAAAGGTCCGACAATGAGAGTTCAAATGTCGGTAATCCAAAACTAAACGCTACGACCCATCGGGTTTAGAAACCGCAAAAAGGGGATTATTCATTGGTGATACGCATGTTTCAATTACTCCTTGATATTCTAACTGTGTCAGAATGTCTGAAACGGGACATTTAGCTTCCCGCCGGATGGGATATTGGGGTTGTGGCTGTGGCAGCGACCGCAATGGTATATCATGGGGTGGAGAATCCTCATCCCAGCCCACGTGATTACGGTATAACGCCGGAGCTAGGGCCCCAGCCCATTCAGCTGCGAGAGCCTCCGCTTTGTCCTTGGGGACATGACGAGAAAAGCTTGGAAGGATTACCTCCTCCCCTCTACGAGCAGCAAGTACAAATCAATCAATCAATCACAAGATTTGTAAAGCGCACTACTTACCCGCGAGGGTCTCAAGGCGCTGAGGAAGAGGAGGGGGGGTGTTGCCGCTACTGGTCGAATAGCCAGGTCTTGAGTCGTCTCCTGAAGGTCTTGGGTCTTGGGTCTGTCGTAGGTTAAGGGGAAGGGTGTTCCAGATCTTGGCGGCGCAGTGAGAGAAGGATCTTCCTCCGGTGGTGGTTCTCCGGATGCGCGGGACGGTGGCCAGGGAGAGGTCGGCGGAGCGGAGTTGACGGTTGGGAACATAGAAGGAGGGTCGACTGTTGAGGTAGGCTGGGCCGGTTTTGTGGAGTGCCTTGTGTGCGTGGATCAGGAGTTTGAAGGAAATTCTCTTGTCGACGGGGAGCCAGTGCAGGTTTTTCAGGTGGGGGGTGATGTGGCTGTGGCGTGGAATGTCGAGGATCAGGCATGCAGAGGCGTTTTGGATTCTTTGCAGTCGTTTGATGAGCTTGGTCGGGGCTCCTGCGTAGAGGGCGTTTCCGTAGTCGAGTCTGCTGCTGACGAGGGCCTGGGTGACTGTTCTTCTTGTGTCTGTCGGGATCCACCTGTAGATCTTGCGGAGCATGCAGAGGGTGTTGAAGCAGGAGGAGGAGACTGCGTTGACTTGCTTGGTCATGGTGAGCGTTGAGTCGAGGATGACTCCCAGGTTGCGTGCGTGGTCGGTTGGTGTCGGGGGTGCCCCTAGTGATGAGGGCCACCAGGAGTCGTCCCAGGCTGATGGGTTGGAGCCGAGGATGAGGATCTCCGTCTTGTCTGTGTTCAGCTTAAGTCGGCTGCACTTCATCCAGTCGGCGACGGCTTTCATTCCTTCGTGGAGGTTGGATTTGGCGGTGAGGGGGTCCTTGGTGAGGGAGAGGATCAGTTGAGTGTCGTCGGCGTAGGAGATTATGTTGAGGTCGTGGTGTCGGGCGATGCGTGCGAGTGGAGCCATGTAGATGTTGAACAGTGTCGGGCTGAGGGAAGATCCCTGGGGTACGCCGCAGATGATCTCAGAGGCTTCGGATCGGAATGGGGGGAGGCGGACGCTCTGAGTTCTGCCGGAGAGGAAGGAGGTGGTCCAATCCAGGGCCTTGTCTCGGATCCCTGCGTCGTGGAGGCGTGTGCGTAGTGTGCGGTGGCAGACAGTGTCGAAGGCGGTGGAGAGGTCCAGGAGGATGAGGGCCGCAGTCTCGCCGTTGTCCAGCAGGATCCTGATGTCGTCTGAGGCGGCGATGAGGGCGGTATCGGTGCTGTGGTTGCTGCGGAATCCTGACTGGGAGGGGTCCAGGATGCTGTTATCTTCGAGGTAGCGGGTGAGCTGTCTGTTGACGATCTTCTCGATGACCTTAGCTGGGAACGGAAGCAGGGAGATGGGCCGGAAGTTCTTGAGGTCGCTCGGGTCCGCCTTGGGTTTTTTGAGTAGGGCGTTGATCTTGGCGTGTTTCCAGCTCTCTGGGAAGGTTGCGGTCTCGAAGGAGAGGTTGATGACGTTGCGCAGGTGGGTTGCGATGGAGCTGCCGGCTTTGTTGAAGATGTGTTGTGGAAAAGGGTCTGATGGGGAGCCGGAGTGGATTGTGCCCATGGTCTTGATTGTGTCCTTGGTGTTCACGTTGACCCAGGCTGTCAGGGGGTCGTGGTCGATGGGGTGCGGCGGGTCTGATGTGCCGGGGCCTGTTGGGGTCATCCGGGAGTCGAAGCTGTCATGGATGTCGGCGATCTTGCGGTGGAAGAAGGTGGCGAGGGAATCTCACAGGGCTTGCGACGGCGGGATGTCGTTGGTGTTGGAGATGGGGTTGGAGAGTTCCTTCACTCTGCTGAAGAGCTCCTTGCTGTTGTGTGCATTGTTGTTGAGGCGGTCTTTGAAGGAGGTCCTCTCGGCGGACCTGATGAGGTGATGGTGGTTGCGGATGGCGTCTTTGTGGGCTGCGCGGCTGTCCGGCATCTTCTCGCTGTGCCATTTGTTCTCCAGTTTCCGGCAGGTGCGCTTGGATGCTAGGAGTTCCGGGGTGAACCAGCTGGCTCTCTTGCTGGTGTCTTTGTAGGTTGGTTTTTTCAGCGGGGCTAAGGTGTTGGTGCAGTCGTCCATCCATCGTCTGAGATTGCGGGCGGCGGCGTCGGGGTTGGAGGGGTCGGTGGGTGGGCTGAGTGCGAGGTTTGTCTGGAGTTGGTCTTCAGTGACTTTGCTCCAGCATCTGCGGGGGATCAGTAGGGTGCGGTGGTGTGCGGCGGGTTTCCGGAAGGTGAAGTGGATGCAGTGGTGGTCGGTCCAGGTGAGTTCGGAGGTGTGGCTGAAGGAGACGTGGGAGCTTGAGGAGAAGATGGCGTCGAGCGTGTGTCCGGCGATGTGGGTCGGCGTCGTGACGAGCTGTTTCAGTCCGAGGTTGGCGAGGTTGTCGATCAGGATGGAGGAGTTGCTGTCGTTGTTGTTCTCCAGGTGAAAGTTCAGGTCTCCAAGGAGGATGTAGTCGGTGGAGGTCAGGGCGTGCGTGCTGATGAAGTCGGTGATGGAGTTGCTGAACTGGGGTCGGGGTCCGTAGATGAGGGTGCCTCTTACGGTGGTGTTGGGATCCGTGTGGATCTGGAAGTGCATGTGTTCGGCGGTGCTGAGAGTGTCGTCGGTGCTGTTCGAGACCTTGATGGTGTCTTTGTGGACGATGGCGATTCCTCCTCCGATTCCTTTGGTGCGGTCTCTGCGGGTGATCTTGTAGTCATCGGGGATGGCTATGGCGATGTCGGGTGCGGAGGATTCGTTCATCCAGGTCTCTGTCAGGAAGGCGACGTCCGGTGATGAGGTGTCGAGTAGGTCCCTGAGCTCGACGGCGTGTTTGCGTGCGGAGCGGGTGTTTAGTAGGATGCACCGGAGATGGTTGAGGTCCTTCTTGGCGGGAGTCTCGGGCTCTCCGAGGCAGGTGAAGCTGCAGTTCCGGCAGGTGAAGGGACCATAGGTGCGTTTCGGGGCGGCCTTGAAGCAGGTGGAGGTCCGTCCTGGGTTGAGAGCGATGAGGGTGCTGGCGTCGTATCGGAGGTGGTCTTCGTGGCGGATGCGGGGGCCAGGGGTTCTGGCACTGGGCGCGGTCCAGGCGCGGACGGGCGCAGACGGGCTTGCCTTAGGCGCGCCTAAGGCGCGCCAGCGGCGCGGCCGCACAGCGGCCGCCATATATGGGGAGGTGGGAGGGAGGAGCAGCTGGGAGGCGGGAGGCAGGGGCAGCGAGTGGTCAGCGAGGGGGGGGGGCCGCAGGGGACACAGCGGTGGGAAACGGGAGGGCGAGGGGGTACAGAATCAAAAGGGGCACAGGGGGGCACAGAACGAAAAACAGTGCACAGCAGTGGGGGCACAGAACGGAAGGGCAAGTACAGTGGAAAAACAGTGGGGGCACAGAACGAAAACAGTCACAGCAGTGGGGGCACAGAACGGAAGGGCAAGTACAGTGGAAAAACAGTGGGGGCACAGAACGAAAACAGTCACAGCAGTGGGGGCACAGAACGGAAGGGCAAAAACAGTGGAAAAACAGTGGGGGCACAAATATAGAGGGGAAAGACAGTAACAGTGACGCTCACAACGACAAGAACCTACCTACGGCCTACCACTGGCCACCAGGGATGAGGCGCAAGTGGTAGCCTGCGGGTGGAGGAGGGCCTCAGATCAGCAGCAGCAGGGAGCTGGACGCACAGGTGGCGCTGTGCGGATGGGGGGGCGACCTACCCAGAGGTCAAGGGTCGCACGAATGGGGGCGGCCAATCCGCCTCTGCCAACAAAATGTCTTATGAAGAGGTCAGATTCTCCCCAAAAATCCCTTTAATAACACGCTCAATGTCACCTTCAATTCGAATGACAATATTAAATAGTCTGTCAGGGGGTGCCACTCAGGTGTCAGCTGTCTCGACAGTAATGAATGTTTCAGTTGCTGTCGCCTCCACATGAGGACGCAGTGCCTCCTGCACTATGGTAACTTCCGCGGCGCTGTCTAGCAGCGTGACTGCCCACGTCCAATTCAGGAGTCTCGTTCTCACCGTCTGTGGCATACCTCGCTGTTACAGCTGCAACTTTTTTCTTCTGAAACTGTGGGCGAGGATGTAGAAATTCCTCTGGTTTCCCTCGGACTGGTTGTCGAGGTTGGTCTCGTCCCTGTGGAGCCTCACGACCCCTGCCTCTATCCTGGCGATCTCCTCCACCAGTCTGGGAGGTCGATGGTGCCTGTGAAGAACGAGGAGAACGCGGATCAGGGACTTGAAATCTCTCTGGAGATTTAATTCTCGCGCGGTCGCGCAAATCATAAGTGCGTTCAGAAGATACGGAAACCGGGGACGCAGTACGCGACCCAGGCTTTTTCTGTTGCTTACCCTGTTTCTTCAACCTCCAGCTCTTTTTAGTAAAGAACGGTTTCTCATCTTTCTCAGATTGAGTTTTTTGTTGTGGTTGTGATTGAGTTTGCGTTTTAGCAAAAGGCTTAACTCCCAGGCTATTGCGGCCAATAGTTTTATAAGCCTGTGCAATCATTTTCGGTAATTTGCGTTGCTTGTCCGGTTCTGGGATCAAAGCCAAAGCATTAGCTACTTGAAAGTTAACTGCATCGCCTTTGACGTTAGCAAGGATTAGGTCAGCCACTACATCGAACACTCCCACCAGTCTCATCCCCAATTCCACAGCCGCTTCAGGGCCATGCTCATCCTGCACTCGTTTAGTTACAGTGGGGAGTACCGTCATGGAAGGAGTGCTGAAACACTTCGCATATACTGCTGTGAATACCTTGCCCCAGTTGTTACAGTCTGCCAACTCGGGGATTAAGTCTTTTGGCAAACTAATCGTCAAAATCCTGTGTTTCTCTACAGGAGATGTATTTGGAAAAACTCCCTCCAACTGGTCAAATTTCTCTGCAAGCCAATAAGGTAAATCATCCTTATTTTGTGGGCGCTTGCCCAGCACCGAATTAACCATGACGGGACTTATGGTTACACCGCCCGGTCCAGCTGGATGCGCTGCAACTCCAGGAGGGACTCCCTGGACGTTGCCAGTAACATATTGTACCAAAGCTCTGTGCACACGTATCAAAGACGTATGCAATTCACGCAGTTCAGCAACCGCAAGCGTCATATAACGCGGATGTGGGGTATACCCGGCCAAGACTGGCCAAGTGGCCCCTTCAATCGATAAGGGGCCTAAACGAATCGGGTTGTGGGAGGGCGCCATTAAACCAAACACGGTGTTGCCATCCCGTGAGCGGTACTTCAAGAGTCCGATAAGGCCTATAAAGATTTGGAAGAGGGGTGGCTGTATATTCGTGGAACAGATTATCAGTTCCATCCACCGCCGGGAAAGTGACCCAAGAGTAAAACACCTCAAAGTGGTAAGCAGGATCCGCTTGTACCACAAAGATCAGATCGACACCCGCGTCAGGCACTCCATACGCTGTCAAATGAGCTCGGAGCACTGCGCGACTATGTGCCGCAATGTTGACAGCCATTAAGGCTAAGAATGTTCGACAACCTAGTGTAAGGCAGCGCTATATAGGGTTTATATTAACACCTTTTAATAACTTCAAGCTTGAAAGAACCTAAAAAACATCAATTTAGGAGGTATCACCCTCACACCCGTTTCCAGAAACGTATGCGAAGGGTGTTGTGGACAAGCACAAGCACTACTCAAGCGTCTCGCAGATAAGCAGCCCCACGTTGGGCGTCATGTTGTAGGGATTCTGCACATACACAGAGCTATGCACAGGATAATAGGACCTCGGAGTATTGTGGTGAGCCAACCATGCCCCTTAGTACCCACAATCCCAATCCGACTAGCTTTAGCGTCTCATTCGCAGCGCAGCTACCAATGATTAGACAACCCAGAACACGGTCTCTCTCAGGACTCGCGGGAGCAAGAACACCCTTTCATAACTCACTCATACTTGTCCACAACGTGCGTAATAAGAGACACTGTATAGTTTAAAATGTTTATTTCAACTATCGTGCTCTAAGATACAGTACACGTGCCAGTACTATCAGCATAATGCATAATGATAAAATAATAAGCATGGTTACAATTCCATAGAATACAAACGGGGATAGCATTTTATAAAGACAGTGGATATAGGACTAAATGGCCTTACCACCCTCCCCGTGCTAATAACTAGTTTATTATAAAAACAGAAGACCTCTAGGCTTTGTCCGGCGGACCCCCATACCTCAATATCTAGATGCAAGGTTTACATCATCAGACAAGCACAGCTCTTCTCCCTGGAAAGGTTTTTCTCCAAGTGTCCCAAACAGCGAGATCACAATATTAAAAGTACACAAATTTCTCCAGTGCAGCTGCATTCTGTGTTATGTCTAAGTGCGAGGGGCTGACCAGATCAGCAAGAACTAGGGACGTTGTTTTTCGACCTTGTACGTGTTGTGCAGACGAAACCCACAGGGAACAGGAGAAAAGGTGAAAGGCAAAAAGGCAGACAGTCCTAATATAGACGGGCACAAGCCGAGGCTGGAAAACAAAGTCACAAAGTAACGTGTGCAAAAAGGCATCATGGCAGCCAGGCCTAAGCTAACTTAGCAACGTAGGCAATGAGGCCACAAACCACACTACAAAACATTTATTCCTGAGGTCCAATTGTGTCTCTCTCCGGCCATTTTTAATTTCTGGTACTCCTGTCATTATAATTACATACGGAGATGAAGCTGGGGGTAAATTTATAGTGGGCAGGTTTGATACCTCAGGTCTACCGCCTGAACCCTCCTCACCGCCAACCCTTCTCTGCTTTCCATAAACCCTTGTGGAGTGGGGTTGTTTATGTTTTCATGATGGTGTTTTTATGTACTCTACAAGTGCCAAGCCGCTTTATTGTGAACACTGTGACCATGCCCGTTTAGACCTCTTCAATTTTTATCATGTGCTGGTTTGCAGATTCCTTTTATCTCTTTTTATTAGAAAGTGTCAAGGTTTAAACATAAAAAGAAGTGTTAGGTTCATGTCTTCATTCTATCTCGGCTGAAATATTTTTGTTGTTTTTGTCATGAGTGTTGCCATTACATCCCTGCGCTTCTAGTAGAATCTGATCTGTTTTATTTTATTATTTTAGTTATAGGAAACGATTTTCTATATGTAAATCGAGATGATGCATTTATCACCATGTTTGCTGAGTCTTTCTGGTGCTTCAATGTCTGCAAGTACAGTTTTATCAATATGTGATAAAATGAGCTTTCACATACTACAAAAGGCAGGTATTTGACCCTCAATTGGAGGAGCTTCGAGACAAGACTATCGAGAGCTCACGCCAGTCTCCAGAAGCAGTGGAGAGAAGTGGCCTTCAGCCATACCCTGCTTTTCATTTCCAGACTAGAGCTGTGATAGCAAATAGGTAAACAGCTATGTGTACTGAGATAAGATATGTTGTGTGATCCATCTTCGGAATCTCTTTTTATAGGCTTGCTATTTTCTGCTTATGCTCCAATTTAGCATAGCGCTTGGAAGTAGTAACAGGGTGCTGGGGACTTGCTAACCATGTTAGGAATGTTCATATTGTTTTCACTAGTCATGTTATGCACTGCTGCATTTATTTTCACTTTCTATGTGGTTACTGTTCATATATTATGCACTAGACGGGTTTTAGAAATAAACATTTGTAACTTTTTATCAACTGTTTCTTAGTGCTATTTTATGTGTGTTATCCATTTACGGAAGAGAGTTTGTAATTCCGTTGTGTCCCTGAACTCATCTAGTGGGACCGACTGTGACCCAAAAATATTTTCTACATAGTAGTGCTCAGTGAGATCCGTAGAGGTCGCAGTAGAACTGTGGCCCAGATTCATGAATAGTTCATGCAATGCAGCAGGATAACTTGCTGCCCTGGGTATAAGGGAGAGGGTAGGAATGCCCCATATTTAACAATATATGGCAACTTCCTACTCTCTGCCTGCACTTGTGCACAATCTGCTACCTAGCGCCAATGCAGGCACCATCCCGCCTTACACCCTGCATTGAAGGTACACATTCCTGCTCAAAAGCAATCCTTAGAGGAGAATCATATTCTCTTTGTTGCAACAATCCTGGGAAGACCGGCATTTTGATCCATTCCCAGGTTTACCAGTCTTTGTAAATCTGGGAACGCACCAAAATACATGAGTGGATGAGTGATGGGAACACCCACAATCCACTCATGATATCCCTCCCTAGCCCAGAATAACGCAAGGCAGCAACTTGCGCTGTCTTCTGTTACTCCAGATTCACCATGGCATGCAAGGTGGCCCTTGCGTAGTTTGGTAAATCTGAATTAAGGCTTGTGTTGCCCTTGCATCACTTTGTGTGATGCAAGGTCAGCACACGCCCTTTATAAATCTGGCCCCTAATTCGTATTGGTGCACTGAAATGAGTCCATGCACAAAGGGAGTAAGAAAGCCGACCCCAGGAGCTCTGGTGTGGGAGAGCCAGGATCTGAATACCTCAGATTGGGACAGCCTGCCTTTCAATGTCAGCAGCGACTGTACATTAGGGCTCAATGGTGGCCGGGTACTGCCCACACGTCCCTGTGGATGATCTGCCAGCTTCTGTGAAAAGAGAAGTCTTTGAAATGCTTATCATAAAACTTTCTAAAAAATAAAACGTTCCTTAAAATATTCTTTTGTCAAAAAATTAAAAAGGAGGGGGGTCTATCTTTGTTTTTATATAATTTTGTGTTTCACTCGTATTTCCCTATAATGCATTAATAAAAACAGGCACTAGTATGCTGATGCATCAAACATGACATTCATTGGATGAACAACATTGTCATACCTGCCATTATGGTATGTTTGAAGAGAAGAGTGTCACTTTAGAATTACTGATAGGGTTGATGGTTGTAAATGAAAGTAATTCACATATGTTGCTCATAAGGTTTTATTCTCTACTTTCCAGAACGTTGGGCATGGTTAACAAATTGCAAATGTTGCAAAAAAGGTAAGAAAATGGCTTGTTAATTTGTCTTAATCATTGAATCTGGTTTGTAGTGGACTCTGCTTATTCCATCATCGTATACTATGGGACAGATTTTACGTTTTTTATAACCATAGGTACCCTATGTTTAGACAGCAGCATTTTTACTTTTACTTTTGCCTATTGCATATATTTGCAAGAAATATGAATGAACATAAAATTACAAGCTTGCCAAGGCAGGCCTATGAACTTTGGCATTTTGTTTTATTTAATTTTTTCATAAACAATTGCATTGCATATTACCAAACTAAGCACTGTATATACCTTCCATATGCAGCATAATTTGCTGCATTCGTTAATTTCATTACAAGACCAGAGGCTACCATTATGCAATAACTTGTATTGCAGCCCTTTAAAGAACATGTATTACATCATAAGTAAAACATTCCATAGAACATAACAAAATGTTGTGGTAACTAGGCATCTTCCTCTTTTATTCGCTGCTCCTGGACAGTTAAGTACATGTTTTTCTCTATCTCTCTATTTTGTACTATTTTAATATAACTATTATGAGATAGTGTGTTTTTCCTACTCTATCAATCCATAGATGACCCCCCTTTCATTACCTGTAATGAACTTTATTTATCTGTTTTTGGGTTGTATTTTGACCTCTTATTCCCTTTCGGGAGTATCTTCAACATAGAAGGTGAGTAATACTTTCTCCCCTTTATATTGTCACTCTTCCAATTTATGGTTGGGTTTGCCCCCTTTTTACCCTTTTTTCCCCTGTTTATTAAAACAACCTTTCACACACTCGGACTCACCCGACTCCGGCTGACTGAGTTTCCAAGACTCGAATCCAAACTCCTGCCTGCATCCCCAAACTGCCATTCCGTGCCTGCATCCCCAATCTGCCTTCTGGTCTGTATTCGGGCCCCGGCTGACTTTGAACAGCCGGGACCGTCTTATTCACGGTACGCTTCTCCTTTCCCTTCTCAGGTCTGTGCCTCGCATCGACCATGGTCGCGGGGCGAGGCTTACCTTCTTCCGCATTTTTTGCTCGGGCGGTTTCCCCTTTTGGGACCCGCCAAGCAAAAAATTGACTTTTGGAAGGCCCTCTCCGGCTCGCGCTGTGCGTTTCCATGACAACGCACAGCGCAGAACCCGACGGCATGTATTACGTAGCCGTTGAGAAGCAGGACAATCTTTCTTTTACTGGCAAGGGGATAAATATTATTTTTATATTTACAAGCGAAGCAGACAGGCACACTGCTTTTTATAATAAATGCTCAAGAAGCGTTCTATATTTATAAATAATAATTTTAAAGATATTAAAAAAAATATATCACAAGACGAAATACAATTTAACGGGGACACTCCCCTTACAGAGAATTCCCTAATGAACCTGTTTGAGAGACAGCTGAAATCCTCTCCGAAAGAGGCAGTAGAGGCAGCATTGACTAAAAGAAAAAGGGACAACATTCCTGAGGAGGACTCAGCTGATATTTATGAAGAGGATAACCCTCTACACAGAAAAGGAGGTAAGGCTTTGAAAAAGTCAAAGCATCTTGAATTACATGGTAGCCTGCGCGCTACAAAAGACCGGGTGTTACCCCTAGCGGCACACCAAGAAAAAGCGACCTTGTTGGCTCAGTAAGTACAGGTGCCCCTCGCGGCACAAAAAGACCAGGTGTCCTTCTCGGCACAAAAGACATCACTCCTATTATTGATGATGATGATGATGACTAATTGTCTCTAATTGATATTGACGACGAGGCAGATGAATATATATTCGATCCCCTCGAAAAATCTGACGATGACCTCCTTGGTGAGGATTTAGAACAACTCTGTAACACCAGCTCTATTAAGGACCCAGTTGGGATGGAGATGTTCAATCCCTCTCGCATTACCCATCCTAGGGGATCTGACTGGTGGCCTTCAGACCACGTAGCCAAATTTATCAGTTTCTGGATAAGGAAACCTCTTGAGAAAGATACACGAAAAGTAATGAGGTCAGAATGCCCTAGACCATTTTTAGATAATAAGTCAGGTATGACACCAAACTTAGACCCGGAATGAATGACCTTCTTGTTTAAAACAGGAAGGAACCCTAGAAAAGGTCTGGATTGTTGCCTCAAGCAGTGTCAAGACAAATTGCTAGACACTCTAGGATCTCTGGCTAGAATCCTAGACATGGCAGAGGAATACTCTATTAAAGCCACTCATGTAGATACCGAACTCCTATGAGGGTGGAGCCAACGCGCCCTATGCCTCCTTGGCAATGCCAATGCAGGCCTCACCTCAGAAAGGAGAAGAGCTATACTGATGAGGATGAACCCCAAGCTAGGAGAACTGGCCAACAAGGACGTCCAGGGTGACCCAAATGGGTTGCTCTTTGGCGAAAACTTTATTAAAACTTTGGGCAAGTATGTCTCCACCTTCTCTGCATTCAGTAAGGCCCAGTCCAACATGAGACGCATGTTTGGAGGTAGAATTTTTGGAAAGGCTAACAGGGCGGGACTGGCTGCCAGCCGCGGATACTTTAGGTCCCCCTTCTACCAGCAAAATCAACGCGCCTATGGAAGATACTTCCGCGGGAGCAATTCCTTCTTCCTGCAAACAGGACGCAACAGTCGCACACGAGGCGGAAGTAGCAGAGGCAGATTCCAAAGCCATGGACAACGAGGTAAGGACTCCTCCCTCTGGTTCTTCCCTCCCAAAGGTAGGGGGAAGGCTTTCCCTTTTCTACCAGAATTGGTCTTTGCTAACAAACGATGTTTGGGTACTAGATACTATAAAGGGATTGAAAATAGATTTTGTTACAACTCCTTACCAGACTATCCAACCCAGGGAACGTACCTTAGACCAGGAACAATCTGCTTTGGTAAACACAGAGGTGAGTCTAATGCTATCAAAAGGGGCAATTTCCAAAGTATCAAAGACTGGTCTGGGTTTTGTGAGCACAATTCTTCTAGTAAAGAAAAAGGAGAAAGGTTGGCGTCCCGTAATAAATTTAAAGGAATTAAATACTTTCCTTGTGTACAGACACTTCAAGATGGAAGGTATCCATCTTCTGAGAGACATCCTCCAAAAGAAAGATTGGCTTATAAAACTGGACCTCAAAGACGCTTACTTTACAATTCCTATGGACATAGAGTCTCAAAAATACCTAAGGTTTGTATGGAAAGGTGTGACCTACCAATTTCTTTGTCTCCCCTTTGGCCTCTCCTCAGCACCTTGGAGCTTCACCAAGGTCATGAGACCAGTGGTGGCCTCTCTGAGGAGAAGAGGAGTTTGACTAGTAATTTACTTGGACGACATTTTGCTGATGTCTCAAAGCCAAGAGGAACTGCTGACTCACATGAAATGGACTATGGACCTTTTAGAAGGTTTAGGATTTATTATCAACATAGAGAAGTCTGTTATGATACCATTGCAAAACCTAGAATTCCTAGGTTTCCAGGTAAACACAACTTCGGCCCAACTACAACTCCCCTTAAAGAAGTTGTCCAAAATTAAGAAGGAAGTAACTTATGTTTTATCCAAAAATGTAGTGAGCTTGCGGGAACTAGCGAGAGTAGTTGGTCTCTTATCCTCTTCGATTCAGGCAATCCCCTCAGGACCTCTTCATTACCGGGCCTTACAGAGACTAAAATATTCAGGACTGAAGAAAGGCCTTTGGTACTCAGACAGCGTTCCCCTATCTCTGGAGGCTCGAGAAGACCTCTTATGGTGGCGGAACAACCTAGACAGCTGGAATGGGAAAGCAATATTTGGGAACACCCCGGATCACACTCTGGAATCAGATGCGAGCAATTTAGGCTGGGGTGCCAGACTAGGAGAAATGGAAACAGGGGGGAAATGGTCCCAAGAGGAACTCGCTATGCACATAAATTGCTTAGAGATGTTGGCGAGCTTGAATGCATTAATGAGCTTCAAGTCAATTCTAAAAAACAGCGTAGTGTTGATCAAACTGGACAACTTTACAGCTGTCTCTTACATCATCCGCTTGGTAGGAGCAAGGTCAAGGTTACTTGCAGATCTAGCCAAGAAAATTTGGTACTTCTGCTGGAGTCAAAAATAGTTCTAAAAGCAGAATTCATTCCTGGCCATCTGAACACAAGGGCAGTTTGGAATTCAAGGTTCCTAAGAGACTCGAGTGACTGGAAACTGAATCCATTAGTCTTCAAAAAACTCAAGCCTTATGGGGCCCTTTCCAGGTGGATCTCTTTGCCAGCAGATTAACCTTTTAGATAGATCAGTATTTCAGCTGGAGGCCAGACCCCCAAGCGACTGCAGTAGACGCTCTGGTCCAACCTTGGAACCAATGGAGATGCTACGCCTTCCCTCCCTTCGCACTAATTCGGAGAGTTCTCCTGAAAGTTCGAATGGAGCGTTGCCGCATTGTTCTAATTACACCCTTTTGGAATACTCAAATATGGTTTCCAGGGGTGATGGAATTGGCAATGGAGGTCCCACGCCTTATCCCAGGGAGTTTAGGCCTTCTCCGGGGACAAGAAGGAGAGGTACATCCTCTTCTCTTAGACGGAAACATGAACCTTATTGCCTGGAAGATTTCAGGGGCTCAAGAAGATACTCTGGCCTTTCAGGAGAGGCTAAAAGCCTACTGGATTAGTCATGGGCTCCGGGAACAAGGAGAAGATATACTGGTGTATGGAACAAATGGTGTAGATGGTGCCTGGAACAGGATATGGATCCCGTGGACGCTCCTGTAGCAGAAGTAGCCAATTACCTAGCAGGTCTTTTTAATTCAGGTTTATGCTATAGAACCGTAAACTGCTACAGATCTGCAATTTCAGTAGGCCATTCACTGTTAAATGATATTTCTATTGGTACCGACCCCTTAATACGTTGAGTAACTAAGGGAATAAGACTTAAACGTCCTCCAAGGGCCAAATATGATTCATTATGGAATGTTAACCTTATCTTCGACCTTTTCTCCTCTTGGCCAGATAACTTTTTTCTTTCAAGACAACAATTATCCATTAAGTTAGCTACATTACTTTGTCTAATATCTTTTAGAAGGGTGTCAGATGTTAAGGTGTTAGAAACCTGTAATAGAGTCTATTCCCCAGATGGCGTTCTGTTTGAAATATGGAAAAGGACGAAAACTATGTCTGAAAATATTTTTTACACTTATTTTTCTGATTACCCCAAACTATGTTTGGTGAGCTGTATGAAAGTGTATGAACAGAAAATGATTGTTTTTAGACCTAATAACGAAAGTCAATTACTAATATCCTTTGTAAAACCCTATAAGGCAGTCTCTTCTGCTACAATTTCGAGATGGGTTAGAACAGCAATGTTGGAAGTAGGGATAGACTTATACAAATTTGGCGCACACTCTTCCCGTGGTGCTATGGCCAGTAAGGTGTTCTGGGGTGGAGGACCCCTTTCAGATATTCTCAAAGCAGCAGATTGGTCAAATGCTTCCACCTTTGTTACATTTTATCTTAAGCCTGCGGAACATATAAGCAATGTAGCATTGAAAAGCTTTAAACTTGCATAATGGTAGCCTCCGGTCTCCAATTATCATACAGAGAGAATCTTGATTTCATTAAAGACAACGGAGGCTAACATTATCCCTCCCACCACTCCCTGGTGGATATATCTTTTAAGAGATTTGTATTCTTGCTTTATGTATGCGTAATGATATAATTTTACATCTTACCTTGTCTTATAGTTTTTGAATTACTTTACATTAGATATTACTTGCTCCCCTACTTTTCTTTCCACACACTGCATCACTGTGAGAGTTATTTTCTCCTTATCAAGTGCAATTTAACATTGAAGGAGTTAAATCTACACTTACTTTACCTTGTCGCAGCTCTAATAGGAAGATGCCTAATTACCAGGACGTTTTGTTATGTTCTATGGAATGTTTTACTTACGATGTAATACATGTTCTTTAAAGGGCTGCAATAAAAGTTATTGCATAATATTAGCCTCCGTTGTCTTTAATGAAATCAAGATTCTCTCTGTATGATAATTGACGAATCGTCATTTACATTTACAGTATGATGCGTGGTTAATAGAGGACACTCAAAGATAAAAAATATAAGATTATGGCAGGGTAACAGGGAATTACGGGACTATTTTTTTCCAAAGGGTTCTGTGTGGGATTCTGAGGAGCTCTCATTATCTATTTGAAGTCACCCAAACCCTATTGGTGAAAAACATACACGTAATTGGCTTTTTACCCATCAATAATTTTGTTAAGGATGGCCCTGAAAATCATCTTCTCTTTCTTTCAAGTGCTACTCAGGGTCAGAGGACTAATGGGGTTGCCATACATAACATGGCCTCTCCTCCCTTGTCCAAATGTGAAAAATAATACCTTACCAGCCATTCTTAACCAACGCCCACCACCTTTCATGCCTTCTTTACCCTTCCTGCAGCTATGCTTCTGCTTTCACTCAAAGCAGAGAAGCAGTGCGGCCCGACAGGCTCTCAGAGAGCCCTTTCAACCTGGCCTGGAAGGCCTTTGCAACGTAGCAACAGTGTGTAGTTAGTTTTGTTATCAACTGTTGCAACATCATAGTAGTGAGAAACCAGATTTAGAATCTGGTGCAAATGATACAGACTTTCAATAGAAAACATGCATAACATATAGAATTATAGATGTGTAAAGTGTTTTGTTATTAACTGTTGCTACATAACAGAGCTGAATTACTAGATTTAGACTGAGGCCTACAATGGAAGTGATGCATAACAATAAACATACATATATATGAATCAATCAGTAATGAGCATACTGTTGTTTCCAGAACAGCATAAAGTTGGCTGCTGAGTTCTTTTCTCCTAGGAAGCAATATACATTTACAACCAATTGTTATACTAAAGCTGGAAATAGGAGTGAGTACATATTGTAATTAGAAGCATATTTTTCCTGACCCCACCATTTCTAACACAACCTCTATACTTTGAAATGTATAATATTTATGTCATTGTAAATACATTTTGTAAACTTTTTAATTTTACATTTATTTTAAAAGTTTTTAAATGTCTTAAATAATGAAAATAGAATATGTAGTATTTATGATGTATAAATGTATATTTTGCTGTATACATAGATAGGTTTATTTAAGAAACATTTCAATAACAAATGTGCATATTTATTAAAGAGTAGTGTCACACTTGCACCATGCAACGGAGTGCACGAGCGACACAGCTCTTAACTTGGATTTTTTAAGCCAGGCAAGGCCAGCTTGATGAATCTAGAATAACGCTACACAGCACAAATCGCCCTGTTGCTTTACTCAGCCCTGGCAAGGTGTTCCATGGGTGGAGCGTGGTGTTCCCACGCATCTACCCATTGATTTTAGTGCATTCCCAAATTTACCATTACTGGTAAACCTGTCAATGCGTCAAAATCCTACCCCCCCCCACGTGAGGCGTAACAAGGACTTCTCCTTGTTACGTCCTCTCTCTATGTGTGCTGCATTCTGCAGCACAAACAGAAAGAGGAAAATGCCTCTCAGGATTGTTATTTTGCAGAAAGGTGCCCCTTCCTGAACAAAAATAATCCTGCCTGCAACGCAGGCACCCTTGCACACGGTGCAAGGGTGCCTGTGTTGGCGCTAGGCAGCATACTGTGTGCCAGTATATGGAAAAGACAGTATTGTGCCGTGCAGTGTTAAGTACGGTACATTACTAGCCTTTCTCTATCATGCAGCACAGCAAGGTGACGCTGCGCGGCATGGTTTTTTGAAAAATATGCCCCTCAATGTTTAATATGTTCTGGTGCTGGGAATATATTTTCCAAAATTTAATAATTACATTTAAAAAAAAATATTTTAAATATTTTATCTGATTAAATCTGTTGGTCGTCCAAAGTAACTTCAATCGACCAAATTCCAATTCAATAGAAAGTTTCTTGTAAAAGTTTTTAAGCTCCAAATTAATTGCATTTACAGTGCTTGTTTGTAGTTAAGCGAAAAGCTGTGATTTATTGCTTCTTAAAATATTCATGTCCCCTGAACCAGCTGGTAGGTCTTTTTTATTTTGGTGTCTAAAATGTCATAAAAATACTGTGTATATTTATAAATTGGTGTCATTTTTTTTGTTGCATTGATTTGAGGTTGAATTATTTTGGTGCAGCTAAAATGCTTTACACTTGTTCATTTGTTTGAGCCTTGCTACTCGAAGCCACAGTGACTTAGGGTTGAGCTAAATGTTTTACAAATAAGCCTGACTAGACCTAAGATGGTATTGTGAGTGTATTACACAGTAAGGTCTCACAACCACACCATATAATGCAAAGCATTTCTTCAAGTGTGCATCTCTATTTTCTCTTTCCAGATGAAGGCGTTGAGATAGTTCAGGTCTAAATACGGCCGGAGGTCTGTGTCCTTCTTGAGGATCACAAAGTTGTGGCAATAATAACTACATCTCACTTCTGGCCCAGGCACCCTCTCCATAGCCGTGTAGGCCAAAAGGCTTTGCACTTCCTGATGAAAACAGGGAGATGGTCCCCCGTCAGATATTGGGTGGGCGGTGAAATGTGTGACTGTGAACAAATGAAACGCTGAGCATAACGTTTTCTGACATCATGCAGGACTCACTTTTCTGATGTAATCTCTTGCCAATTCGGATTAAATCAGTTGATTCTGCCTCCCACCGGGTGGCTTTGCTCCTGCAAGTGGTTTTGCACGTTTGGAGAATGAGAGGGCAGAGGACTGTGCAGCATGCTGACCTAGACTGTGGGGATGGAATGACCCTCGGCAGCTCCCATAAAAGGGCTGAGTCCCTTGCAGGGGCTGGTTCTGTTGATGGTAGGTAAGTAGGAATGCCTCGACCAAAGCCTGAAAAGGAGCGATGAAACTATTAAGGCTGGTGAGGCAGGATAGAGAGACCAAGACCCAGAGAGCGGATGATAGCCCTACTTTCTTTCAACTGTTCAAGTGCCAAGTCAGTCTTGTCTCCATAGAGGTGAGTCCCAGCTTAGGGCATATCCATCAAGGAGGACTGGGCTAACCCAATGGAGTAGGTGGTGTCCAAGCCACAACGAATTGTGAACTTGGCCGCATCGCTACCATTTTTGATTGCCTGTTATGTTATGTTATTTTATGAAGCACTTATAGAGCGAATAGCTACCCATAGGCATCCCAGCATTGATAGTGCTACACAGAAGCATAAGGAAGGATATTTCGAACCTCTATTGATGGGGGATATTCTTAAATAGCCAAGTTTTGAGCATTTTCTGTAAGGGAAGTAGCTGGTTTGCGGAACGCAGAGATAGGGGGAGGGTGTTCCATAACCCAGCCGCATTGTATAAAAAAGAGCGCCGTCCAAATCTTTCACTTCTAACTGAGGGTACTTTGGCCAGGTATGCATTAGAGGAGTGCAGGGTTCTTCAAGGGAGGTAGAATGAAAGCAAAGAGCTTGAAATCTGGGGTCCTTTACCCCACAGTGACTTGTGGCAATACACAGGGATTTGAACTTAGTCCTCTCAGACACAGGGAGCCAATGAAGAGAGTTCAAAGCTTGTTGGGCAGATTGGTTCCTAGGTATATTGAACAGCAATCGCAGAGCACAATTCTGTATCACCTGATGTTTCTTTGTTGTGGCGTTTGGAGCTCCTAGGTAAAGAGGGTTCCAGTAATCCAGGCGGGCGAGAATGAGAGCCTGGACTCTCAGCCTTTTTGCTGTAAAAGGAAGAAGAGAAAGAATCTTCTGAAGCATTCTGAGCATACCGTAACAAGTGGCTGCAGGTTTCACTGACTGATAGCCAAATTTGAAAGAGTTATCCAGCCACATGCCAAGGCATTTAATGATGGTTTTAGAGGGGGGAGGAGGACCTACACAACCTGGCCAATCCAGTGTCAGACCCGCGTTTAAACTGTTAAAGAGGAACATGAGCTCAGTTTTGTCCCCGTTAAGCTTGAGACAAGAGTGTTCCATCCACTTAGCTACCTTTTCAAGACATGGGCCTAGAGAGAAAGAAGGGTAGTCTTGACTTTGAGTCAGAGAGAAAACTATTTGTGTATTTTCAGCATAAGTAACTATTGAGATCCTAAAAGGTAAGATGATATCAGTGAGTGGCCTCATGTGTATATTAAGCAAAGTCAGGCTCAAGACCTGTGAGTTGATGGGGCAAAGGTCCTCCGAAACACCAGGGAGGGCTTGTGCCATCTAATCCCAAAGAGCATGGGTGTAGCGGCCAAATAAGCAGGAAACCTTAATAGAACGCAGGGCAAAATTGGCAGAGGAAAAGAGACCCTTCCCATAAGTGCATGGCGCAGGTTCAGAACTGGCTCAGAGGGTCTTGCTGGCATGAAGCCCGAACCTGCCTTCAGTAACCCAGACGGAGGGCCTCTTGGCTCCATGGGGCCTAAAGGTGAGACAGCAAGAGTCAGCAGAGATCCAAAGAGCCAGAGCATGACTGCACAGAGCTCTTCAATCTGGTGCAGCATGGCTGAAGGCCCTGAAAATGTGGGTTGTGCTGGAACCAGCTGTGGTATCGACTCCTAAGTCGTCTGACTTCGAAAGCCAGAGCGCCACCATCGGTGCCATCCCCACACATCGTCAGGGAAGTGGGAAGAGGCAAAACTTTGCCTGTGCTTCTCCAAAGACAGGCATGATGAAGAACAGCATCGCGAGCGACTCCAGGAATGGGATTCGGACATGGCTTTAGAATGGCACAGACTCAACGTCTTTTTAGGTTGAGCCTGGCAGCACGGATGTAATCAATAAAACCACTCTATTCCCATCTCCTGCTTACCATTGGTTCTCTCCAGCATTGCTCTTCTTTGTAGCCACCTGTCTCGTTCCCGCAAACAATACCTCACTTCCTTTCATGGCTCAGGAGCACCGATAAAGTACAGTGTACTTAACCTTGACCTCTTTATCTCCTGTTTGGGAGAACTTCTTTTTTTTAATCTGGTTTCAGGCAGTCGCTGCTTGTTTTGCCGTACACTTTAATGCAGGAACCCCTTGATCTTGTTTTAAAGAACTTTTTTTCGGCCAACTCGATTTGTTTACCGTCTTAAATAATGGCGTCTTGGTATTTAGGTGAAGCTGTCATTTAAATTAAAACATTAAAGATTCGTTTACTGGTAAATGATGTGCAGTAAATTGCCTAGAGCTAGTGCTCGAACTTTGCCAGTAACCCCCATTCTACTTCCGTGCCCAGGCCTCAAAAATTTACTTGCAATTGCCAGTGAGATTTTATCAGGTCGAGCTATTTTTAGCACTTATTCGACCTTGCTGGCGAGTAAACTTAAGCTGGAAGAAACAGGTGTTCTGTTCATTCAGAAAGTGAATGAGCAATTAAGATGCCTGTAAATCATGTTTTTATCTTGACACATTTGCTGACTACCACAGGACAGAGGTCAAATGTCAGTTTGACTTTTTACTAATTGTTGCCTTTCTATTCCTGGAAAATGTTTTTAACTTTTCTTTTACTTATTTATCACAGTTAATGGTTTTTGTCAAGTGAGCTGACAAGAATTGTGAAACAAAAGGATGTAAAATACTAAAATGTCAGCTTTTTTACTCCAACAACATTTAACATGAAAAGTACAAGTATTTCAAAATATAACTGGAATTATGAAGTGCCTTTTTTATAATTCAGAAGTGTGATGCAAACAAAGATTGAAATATTAGCAAAACAAATCAGAATACGTTACTTGGTGATGAGCCAATGGCAAATATTTGCAGAGACTTTATTTCCAAACATTGTACACTATATAGTTTTAAAACCGCATGTCAGTGACAAATTCTGTGGCCATTTCATTGTAAAATCTGCTGAATGCAAATTAGAGTGTGCTGCTACTTTATGCTTTATTTATGTTTTTATTAAAAGTGATAGTTTTTACACATGGTTTGAGAAACATTCCTGCTCTCGCCCTGATGACAATGCTGTTAATGAACTAGGAGCCAATTCAGCGGTCATGTGTATCCTTTACGTGGCTAGATTTATATTCTATATGGAGTTAATGTTTAGTTTATTAAATCAAACAAAATAGTTTTCAGTACAACAGACATGCTGAACTCGCACATTTGAAGGTGCTCTCATATGTGATGAAGAAGAAAATGATGTCTCAGTGAATTAAAATACTTGCCCAGAATCACATAATTTGAAACCAGTTTATGGGTCAAGAGCATTATAATTAAGTCGAGTAGATTATTTAAGTCACTAGACCTTCAGGTCTAGTAACATTTTAAGGATTTTTCGAGGCCTGCCTCTCACAATCTAAAAACAGCGTGCCTTATCAACCCACAGAATCAGTTACAATAACAAATTACAGCCGGCTGCCATGTGCAGCATGGCAGAGCCCAAATGCAGCACTGACATGCAAGGCCCAGCCTACGGCACAATTTCAACCAACAACACGCACACACGCCACTGTGCATGTTCATTGCCAGTCGCCCAAGACCAAAGGCCACTGCTAAATGGCCGCTGTCATAAGTTAGTAAAAAGAATGGAAGGAGCGTGCTGCCATCAGAGATTGTGAGGGGGCAGAGGGTGGCGAAGGGCATGTATTTACAGGTACAACAACATCAGAAGGATTAGGGCGAGATACATGTGCCCTCCTTATATCGTTATGAACCCACCCCCCACCCTCCGAGCATCAACATTAACGAAGCATGCTTAAAAGGTTTGAAATGCAAAATAATTTTTCACATTTCTCACAGTTTAAATTGCACCCCTGCGGAGATATTAATTTATCTTTTTTTTTTTTTTAAATTAAGGAACCGATTAAACGTCCGGCAATTTATTACTAAACAGGAATAGAGATTTCATAAAAATAACAAATTACCATAGCTGCTTTTTTCTGCCAATCGCTGCTTTTGTTTTTGGCACCCTCCTTCCGCTTTACGTAATCAATACTTCCCCCACCCTCCGAGCATCTAGCAACATAAAGGAAGTGTGCATAAAAGGTATGACATGCCACATTATTTTTTTTAATTCTCCCAGTTTTATGTTTGAAGCATCCCAGGAAGCAGGATGACAAAAGCCTTTAGCTAAGCTGTCATTTAGCAGGCCTCAGCAGAGCTCTGCGGGGCAGTCTCCCCTTTGATAGGTATGTGGCAACCATGGAGGCTGAAATACAAACACACGTCTGCGCTGCAAAAAACCTCCCTTCCTTTGCAATCAGAATGTCCTTGTCATTTGGAGTTAGCATCGAAGGCACAAACCTACATTTTACTTGTTAATCTCAATAGTTTGAGTTTCTAGGTCTGGCCTTTGAGGCAGCTTCAGTTCTTGCCAGACTAGTTCACATTTTGCTTCCTTCCACCACAGCATATGGTATGGGCAATTGGTCAGCCACCTACTTTACCCATTGTCTCCCTTCAGTTTGAGTGACTGAACAATGCCTATGCACATTGCTTTTTTTTATTTAGTATTTTACAAAATGATGGACATTTACATAGAAAACATAAAGTATCTGAGATTTCAATTCAGGGTTATATAGACAACTATTAATATGGACACAAGAGCAGCGGAAAGCAAAAGCAATGGTTTCAGAAGCCTGCAGAAGTACACATGTTCCAGTTGGCATTTTGCATATTGTGGTTTCTTAAGCATAAATCGTATAGTATATGTCATGGGGCCTGTTCCAATGTGCAAAAGTCTCTTTCAAACAAATCTCTAATTGTTTAGAGTATAGTCACACAAATGCACATGCAATTATGCCCATATATTTCTAGGTCTTCAAATTCCATGGGGGTAACAGGCACAATGTGTTCTCAATGATTTCAACCATTCTTAGGCAGCTAAACAGTACATATGGTTATAGTTTGCATGAGTATGTCTCTGTTCGAGTTTCCCACCTCAAGGCGTAGACGTATAGGACTGGACATCACTTTCCGATGAACTGCTGCATTGGTACTTAATGGCAGCTTTTCGTTATAGCAGCAAACAGTTAGCATCATCTCTCAGAGCAAACCTATAGAAGTGCTCTAGAGTGTAAAAATATTGATGCAGATATTTAAAATATATTAACCTATTTCTTGCATGCAAGGAGATATTTTTAACAGCTGAGTAACACAATAGCTTCTGGTCATCTGGTATTTTCTTATTAACTTTAGCCTGCCATTGCAATAGTGCTCTAAAGTTATCCGCAGGTGTAGAACTCCAGAATAATGTGTACAGGCGGGAAATTATACCCAGAGGGGTATCACTAGGTATTAGATATGATCAGAGTGGTACAGATGTAGACTCGACAGGGAATTCTATGTACTTTACTACCTACATATCAGATGGCTCGGTTGTCTATTTATTTGGAACTTAAGTGAGAAAGCCTTAATGGTTTCGATCAGCAAAAAAAGTAAGCCTTTCTCCAAATTTATTCTAAGGCCAGAAAGATCTGGTTCTGTTGGTCATTCCTCATTCTAAGTCCTCAACACAGTGCTGCTACCTGATTCTCTGGTCTCATCAGTAATTCCTCATTCTAAGTACTCTACACAGTGCTGCTACCTGCTTCTCTGATCTCATTAGTAATTCCTCATTCTAAATCCTCTAGGCATTGCTGCTACCTGCTTTTCTGGTCTTTTCGGTAATTCCTCATTCTAGCTCCTCTACACAGTGCTGCTAGCTGCTTCTCTGGTCTAATTGGTAATTCCTCATCTAAGTCCTCTAGGCAGTGCTGCAACTGCTTCTCCAGTCCCAGTGATAATTCCTCTTTCTAAATCCTCTAGGCAGTGCTGCTGCTGTGTCTCTATTCCCATTGGTAATTCCCCATTCTTCATTCTCTAGACAGTGCTGCAGCTGCGTCTCTGTTCATGCATTCACTACACTCCAAACCAAAACACATAGGTAAACGATATTGTCATTTACAATGCCAATAGCTCTAACTCTAAGAAATGTGAGACCTATTGCATCGCAAATGCTTGTTGTGCTTGGCGACGTAGAGTTTCGCCTCATGCTCCCCGATGACCTTGGGATTCATCGACATGCAGTCTCTGCAGGGCTTGGAGTTGTGGCCCGACCCCAGACACCGCATTCACACCTGGTGGAGATTTGTCATTAACATCTGCTTGTTACAGTCCCTACATGGTTTAAAAACTATTGTCTTGGGGGTGACATCCCTTGAACACTTAAGAGAAAAATTCAAATTTTCACAGAAAAACGATAAAGTAACAGTCTATGAGACACCAGAGAAGCTTAGGATCCGCGTATGGTGGTGCAGACCGAAAGGAACGGACATCAGCGCACAGAAAGGCACTCATGTAGGTTCCGCATGTCACTTCCAGACTGGAATGGTATCAGTGTGGAGCAGCATGTTGCCACATTCTGGCACACAGAGGTACTACAGAAAAGTTTAGGGATTCAATCTGGCGCCTCGGGAATATTCAAAAGGTGAGGAATCTGCAGCTACAAGTCTCTATCAGAAGTAATCTACTTGCAAAGGGGCTTTAGTGCTACAGCAAAGTGAATGTGAGAGAAAGGGCACCATTGTCTAGTTACATGGAGATTGAGTTACAGAGCCATCCATTAATATGGATGCTCACAGAGGAGTCAGTATATAATACGTGAATTCATCTGAGGAAGGATCACAAGATACCCATTCTCTATGGTATCAGGAAGAAGAATTCCCATTCCAGCCTATTAAATGCCTTATTTGCATCCAGAAGTACTGCCACTGCCTCCATATGCAGATTCTGCTGGTGCAACAGCGCCAACAACGTGCTTAGAATGTGGGATGTTGATCTACTTGAATTACATCCAGATTAATCTGTCAATACTCATTGGGTAACCAGAGGCATTAATCTGTTAGGCAGTAGTTTCGCTAGAATTTTACCATCCGTATTAATGAGAGAAAAAGGCTGACAGAAGTTGCATTGATGCAGAGGTATACTTGGTTAAAGAAGAGTGGTGAGTACAGCTTCTCTCATCAACGGGAGGAGAACCTGAATTCTGCACACCTCCTCAAAAAAGATATAATAATTGCAGAGCAAGTATCTGTGCATATTGTTTATAAAATTCTAGTGGTAACCATCCATGCCCGGTGCCTCACTGTGCGGCAAACCCAGGATGGTTGCCACAATTTCCTCTGTAGTGAACAGTTGTGTGAGAAATTCTCGGTGTCCTTTTCCTAGCCATGCAAGAGCAATGGCATCTTGGAAGGTTGTGGTGAGGCTTTCTTTAGCATGCTATTTAGAAGTACGTAAGTCTGTGTAATACCGGGTGAAGACGTTAAGGATACTCTTAGTGTCAGGGCATGTCCGATCAGTTCCAGAGTAAACTGCAGTTGGTGTATTGGTGGCCCTTTCGTGTTTAATCAGTTCCACCAGTGACCTACTTGGACGTTCCCTTTCTTCATATGTTCTTGTCAAACTTCTCTATCTTCAGTGTTTCTGTAATCTGCTATTTTTTGCTGGATTTCTACCAAGAGAGCTGGGTCAGAGTCTAGTGTCCAGATTATGGATTTCCTGCTCAAGGCTCTTCAAGTGAGGCTGCACATATTTGAGGACCCCATTCTGTTGGGTGATACATACTTCCCTTATGACCACTTTAAAAGCTTCCCATGTTGTACAAATGTACTCTAGGGACCCATATTTTTGGGAAAGTACACAGTTATCTCTACTCTTATGGCATCTTTATACACTGTGTTAGAGAGAGTTCCTGGCTTTAGCCTTCATGGCAATTGGGCTCGGACAAATGTTGGAAACTCCAAGCAGAGTAAGACTGGTGGAGTGATCTGTATGATATTGCTGTAATGTGCAGACCCATACCCTTTGTGGCCAATCTTGACCAGGTACTGTGCACTGAAGACGTGAATTTACCCTCCGTTTAAGCAGGATTTCTATGTCGCCAGAAGTCGTGTTTCCTCAGAATAACATTTATGCAGCAGAAGATATTTTACCATATCCCCTTGATAACTCTTTGATTGGTCCTGATTCGGGTCCATAGTGGTGTTGGAATCACTCCCCCGTATAATCGTCCCAGGAGTTAGTGCTAGCACCCTATTTCAGTTCTTCCATGGGTTATCCACATTGGGGCGATATATATTAATTATGGTAACAAATGGAATCCAGAGCTTGACGTGGACCACCCCAAAGCTGTCATGCTCATCCATTCGTAAGTATGTTGGTCTCTTCACTACGCTAGTTAACCCACAGGAGTAGGATGAATATGATGATGAGTATAAAAAGGATGACCAATCCATGGCTATTTCATCCTTCAGTCTGCTTCGTAAGGTGGGTTTCTTGGAATAAGACTATCTTAATCCCTTGCCTGTCACTGCATGCCAATACCGGATGCATTTTAGAGGGGTTGTTTAATTCTCGCACGTTCAACGTGAGAACTGAATAGGTTTAGTGCCCGTCTGAGACATAATAAGGCCAAGCACTGGGGGGCCTATTTAGGAATGCAAGGTGATGCAAGAGTGACAAAAGTCCTAAATGAGATTCATGTAGCCACGCAAGTCCGCTTTGCGTGGCCCTGAGCGGCTCCATAAATCTGGAGTAAAGCAGCGGAGTGCAAATCGTTGCGTTGCCTTACTCTGCCCTGGAAAGGCATCCATGGGCATGCAAATCCCTCGGTTTTTGACGCATTCTCAGATTTAACAGAACTGGTAAACCTGGGAATATTCCAAAAAGATACGCCTTCCCAGGGGAGGCGTAACAAGGAGAAATATCTTAATTTCTCCTTGTTACTTCCTCTTTCTATGTGTGCTGCAGCACACATAGCAAGGTGAATATGCCTCTCAGGTTAGTTTTTGTGCATGAAGCGGCACAGAAACAATCCTGCATGTAACTGAGCCACCCTTGCACCATGGGGCAAGAGTGCATGCATTGCCGCTAAGCTTCCAATAGGACACTAGCGCAGGAGAAACGGCAGGAATGTACTGTATTGACTTAAATACAGCTCATTCTTGACCTTTCCCTGTCATGGAGTGGAGCGCAGCAGGGTGATAATCCTGACTCGAAACACTCAGAGGTGCGGTGTGTGACATTCTCACTGCATGCCAGATGACATATATATATATCGATATCACCCATCATTTAATAATTAGCAATAATGTCACTCATGGGGTAGGCGTCATATTAACTTTGGGAGAACATCACAAGTCAGTAGTGTACATTTTACCTTTACACATTACTCAACCTTTACAAAATTGAGCAGAGACAATAGACGCTTCAGCATGTGCTAAGAGTCCAGAAGGCAGCAGTTTCTCTTCTTTAAGGAAGGCAAACGCCTGTGCTGGATTGGAGAACACATGGTATCTATCTGCCCTGTAATGATATGCAAAGGGAGGCAGGGTTTGACATAGCTTATTCAATGCCAGCATGCTGTACTCTTCTTAAGCAGGAGGTGCTCTCGCCATGCCGTCTGTACCGCCATAGTGAAATCCATGAAAATGCATTTTGAATCTCTATTGTGAAACAGCCCCTTTTCCCTTGAACGACAGAGAGCAGTGCCCCTACCTAAGAAGTTAAGCACACAGGCAATTATTGTATGTGCCAGTTGCGGTCTTCTTGGCCATTTCAGAGATAAACCACCCAGTTTAAATCAAATACCATAAATGCTTTATTCAGATGATCTACAACCTCAATGAAACGCCTTCTATTCATCAAGAGACTCTACTGCATTATGAATTTTTGTTAGATTTTTTTTGTCAGACTGTATGACTTTGAACTACCACCGTTAAGTACACACTTACGTTGCAATTACTCTATACCCAGGCTCCTTGGTGATTTTAGGGCTGCCCTTTTATAACAAACTTACTCCACTATAAGCCATGTAAAGACCATCTTTGGCCTTAATTAATTGCTATCAAAATCCAAAAAAATGTATTTCAAAACTCATGTCTGTGTGACACTCTCAACAGTTAATGTGGCCATGTCTGTAGTGCTAGAGGGTTCATACAAATATGTTAGGCGCCCAGGCATTTGCCAAGTCACCATTCTATCTGAGATATTCTTTCCATTTGTTGATACAGGCAGTGCAGGTTTTATGGCCATTATTTGTCGAGAATGGATGCAATTTATCTCACATGTGGTCAGTGTGGAGCAGATGACTGCTGGTATCTGTGCAAGGAGAGGACCATGCTGTCTGTCTCGTACCTTTTTGCCTTCCCATAATATACAGTAATCTATGGTATCATTGGTACCATTCTACACTACACCCACTTTAACTGCTACTACCTCCCTTAGGTTCCTCACGTCTCCAATTTGTAACTTGTTGGTGGTGTTTTGCATACAAACATATTTGTCACATGTCTGAGTGCTTCATGCCCTAAGCTTGGTGGATGTTTTTCTATAAGAACTGGTCTAAGGTCACAACATTTAGAAGGTTTCACATATCAAGTTTGTTATTTGACTGTGTGTAAAACTGCTTAAATATATGTGTGCAAACATATTTTATCTGTGTCAGGCAAACGTTTGATTTGCTTCCTACTTTCTATTTGATGTTCATCTGAGAATTATGTAACAAATAATTAACCAAGTTGTCATTTACTTGCTTTTGTCTGAATATTTGCTCATTCTTTCAAGCTTCTGTTGTATAACTAACTCATTTTTGGGTCTGTATTTGATCTTCCTTAATGTTAAAAATTAAACCACATGATTGCAGTAGCAGAAGTGACCTATAACTGTTGAATGCCAGTGATATTACAGTACTTGCCCTCCTTATCTTACTGGTAGCACACTAGCAGCCCATTATTTGTTGCAGACAGGATAGGAAACAGCCAGGGAGTTGAAATGATACACTGTACACGGCACTCATGCAGAGTTTCCTGCTTTCCGTTCCTGCCAATGTCTTTCTTGTGCCTGACATCCTTGGTGTGATTTTCCCCCAACTTTTTGCCTTCAATCATCCTGTTTTTGCTGGCCTTAGCGCACTTTTCCACTACTACCCAGTGCAAAAGTGCTTGTGCTCACTCTCTAAAACATGGTACAAGTGGCTTACACCCAATTGCCATATCTAATTTAACAAGTCTGTAGCAAAGAGGTGCTATATTTACCCAGGGCGTATAAATTAAATGCTGCTGGTTGGCCTGCAGCACCTATTGCGCCACCCACTTAAGTGACCTTTCACACATGTCTCAGGCTTGCCATTTCAGCCTGTATCTGCACTTTTAAACTGCCATGTCGACCGGGCAAAATAAACCTTTTGCAGGGCCGCTGGTTGGCCTGCAGCACCTGTTGCGCCACCCACTTAAGTGACCTTTCACACATGTCTCAGACTTGCCATTTCAGCCTGTGTCTGCACTTTTAAACTGCCATGTTGACCGGGCAAAATGAACCTTTTTCAGGGCCTAAGCCTTCATTTTTATTACATGTAAGTCACCCCTAGGGTAGGCCCTACCCAGCCCAGAGGCCTGTCTGTCATATAGGATAACATTGGCTTACCTTATTACATTTAATAAGTGATAAGTTTCAATTGGGAGCAGGTAGGGAGGTCGGGTTTGGGGTCTAAATAATTGTAACTTAAAATCCTCTTTCATGGTAAAGTCGGATTTTAAGTCACAAGTCTGTAAATACCACTTTTAGAAAGTTGCCATTTTCTTGTCCTAATCATTTGGTGCATGCATCCTGTTCCTGGTTCACATGACTAGGTGTAGTTGGCAGTTGGCATTTGTATATTCCTCCCAGATAGTGAAACTAAGGGGGAATGGATGTTGTCAGGATAGATCATCTCTGTTACACTGAGGGGGAGGGGCTATAACTTACCACACTTGCATATCACAAAAGTCTTGCCTCAGCACACTGACAAATGGTTTCACACTAGTCTTTTGTGCACCCAGACAAGCTGAGGCCAGGGCATGGAGGAATTTCCAAACACCTTTGGTGGTGGAATCCTCTCAAAACGTCTCCTACTTCAAAGTTGACACCAAATATAAATATTGGACCCTCAGACAGCACCCTTCAGTACACTTCTGGACCTATGAAAGACTCAGAGGAAGGACTGCTGTGCTGCAAGAAATAATCCTACTCTGCTGCCCTGCTGCCAGAGTGAGAAGAACTGGACCTGCATCTTCAACCTAAGACAGCTAGATTGACTCCAAGGGCTAGTTTGCTGGCCTTCTGATCTGAGCCTCAGGAACAGAAAAGACTCTAACTACCTTTAACCCAGCATTTAGACTCTGCCTGTTGTGAGTCCTAACCCTCAAGTGGTGGCCCTCCAGTCCTTGGAAGTGGGGCAAAAGGTGCTCTGCCAGACCAGCTGAGGTCTCCCAGCAAAAACAACACAGTGCAACATGGAACTGCTGCTGTGTGATGCATCTTCAACTCAGGACCTCGGATCACAGCCCTCAGAGCTGCAGCTGCTCGACACATCATTGATGCAGTCCCTCGCATCAGAGCCCTCAGAACCTCCACTGCACAACGCATCCTCTACCCAGGCTCTCACATCACAGCTCATCAGAACCACCACTGCACTCCGCATCGTCGACACAAGGCCTCACATCACTGCAGTTGCCCAACGCATCCTCAACGTGAGAACTTGTAACGCTCAGCAACCTGGATTAAGGTACGTTGCTCAGCTGGACTAGCTTGGCCCTTGTATCCAACCCTCGCTCCAGTGCGCTCTGCCTGAACTTGCAACTTTTGCCTGGTCCGGCGCTACCAGATTATCACAATTGGCTTGTTGTGCTTTTTGGTGCTATTTTCCCTTCTCTTTTCATATTTCCAGTTCTACTGCTTGGATTTTTGTTGTTTTCATCTTAAATTGTTTATTGAATTTTCCTCTGTTATTGGTGTGGTATTTTTTCTTGTACTGCGTTTTCACTTTATTTCTGTTTAAAGTGCTACATAAATCCTTTACACATTACCTCTTAGTAAAGCCTGACTGCTTTGTGCCAAGCTACCAGAGAGTTACGCACAGGTTAATTGGGGTTTGCTTGTGTTTCACCCTGACAAGACTTTTGCCCCCCACAACCAATAACAAAATGTTTCACAGTCTTCCTGAACTCTAATACCAAACCTAGAGAGAGAAGTGGAATGGCTACCAAAGGTCATGCATGCACAGTACCGGCTAATACCCTTAGCAGCCTATAATTGACTACTGTATGCCCTTGCCCAACCCAGCTCTTTATGGTGCACTGAATGCGTGGGTACGCCATTGGATAAAATTCTGCTTAATGATGAGACAGAAGAAGCGTACATTTAATCCAATCTTAAAAACATATTGGTAATGGTAAAATAAGCTGATTGAACTAAAGAACTGGCTAATAAATATTTAAACGTGATTGCTAGTGGGAGGATCACTGAATCCCACCTGCTTGATTTTATTTCACCAAAATTCTTTGCACAGACAGTCATATTCTTAAGGTGCTTTTTTAAGATTTAGTATTATAACACAAGAGAATGTCTTCAGATAAATGAAGATCACAAGGAAATTATAACAGTACTATTGCTTATTCCCAGCTGTGTAGGAACCGAAATCATATTTGTTGTACCTGTTAGTGCAAAATATGAAATATGTGGTGATTTTGATTTTAAATACAGGATGATTTAATTGAATTTGCAATGGTGAAGATGTGGCACTGTTTTGTGATTCATAATAATTTTAGATTTCTGCGAAAAATCAAATCAAGAATAAGTTGACAAATGTCACTTTCTATTCTTATTATGATATAGCACATTGGTGAATATTGAAGTTTTTAATAATAATATTTCCCATTATATCCATTAGTGTAATATATTTATCCAAACAATGAAAATAAAGGTGATGTTTTTAATTACTGGACACTGGCCCAAATTATGTTGTTCTGGATATTGCTCAGTAATAAAATTCATTTTGTATCTATTTTAGACATGATTACGACCACTGTCAGAGTAGAAGAGAATGTGGTAAGTGTAATATACAATGTTATGCCTAATCATCTGAAGAAAATGTATCCTACAGTCTCAGACTCTCCTGCTTTATTTTGAGAAGAATATGCCCTTTACAGAAAATGTATCTATGCAGTATTTCTTTTTTCCTTAGTGAGATAACTGTATGTACTAGGAGATGTAGTTAAAGTTGTCCACAGAGACTTTTCTAAATTCAACACACACGGCCCTTGCTCCACCAAATCAATATCTTGGATCAATAATAATTTATTGTAGAAGTCACAGAATGCCATAAAAGGTGGAAGTTTTGGTCCTGAAGACTTAATGCCCTTCGAGGTCTGTGGTGCAAAATATTTCTTTAACTGGTATCTAATATTTGTTAAGAGAATTGAGAGAGAATTCTTGTTTCCAGAATCACAGTGTAGCAATGTGTAATTTCAGAAATATATTTGGTCTCCGCAGACCCATCTGCAATATATATTTGGGGATTAATAGATCTGTAGCTCTGATTTTTGGTGTAAGCAAAAGTTGTCTAATGCAGACTCAGATTTTGAGCATACACCTTTAAAATGAATGTTCAAGCATTTTATCTGATGTAAACTCATTTACACAGCCAGCAGGAATCCTAATTATCAGACATGGATCGGCCATAACTGGACATTGAATACCACTGATCCGGGATATATTCTAGTATACTTCTGCCAATCATAATAACATGTGGAGCCTTATCCGCAACAAAGAGGGACTTCTGATCCCATTGTGAGGTAGCACGTGCTCTTACAAGGGGGTAGGTGAGGATCCATGAGAGAAGATAACGATTGGGGTTGTATTTCAGAACCTCCCACTAAAGCAGTTGTCTTTTCTCTCTTTCTACCATCTGCCATACTGGGAGTATAACAGGCTTCAGGTAAGCTTGGTCAAAGCTCCTGACTTTGTTCAGGGGTCCTCATTCAATTGCGGATGAGGCACAATCCTTGCTGCTTAGCTCTGATTGATTTATGTGAGTGGGATATCTGAATTTGATTTTAACTTTACTTTTATTGGGGCACTGTTGATATTAGGCACTTGCACCTTTTTTTTGTTTCGATTTTGGTGTGGACCATCTTTCTGCTGGGTGGTCTTATCCCCAAGCCTTCCTTCAAAGTGGTAGTCTTTTTTCTTTTTCTACCCATGGCGATACTGAGAGTATACCGGGCTACAGGGAAGATTTGCCAGCACTCTATGCCATGTTGACGGATCCTTATTTAAATGCAGACACACCTGTGGTGTGCCAAAGGCAAGCGTCTCAGTGCCCGTACAGCCCTGGTCCAAGTCAGACATGCTGCCAGTTCAGGTAATTAGGTGAGCTGTGACTTCCTGTTACCTTTAGCGTTGCTCCTCTTAGCACTGTGAAATCTCCAGAGATCTTGAAGATACATTCTGATTGCCTTGAGCGCATGCCTCCTGCTGCTGCAAATGCTTTGGCAGCAGTTAGGACCAAGTCCATGACAATGGCTTCAGTTCATTGAGTTATTTTTAACCTCATCATTATCACTTTCCTCACCATCCCTAGAAGTAGTAAGAGTAAAAGTATTGGCAGAACCTTAATTTTTGCAAGAACATTGGATGATTCACAATCTTAGTCTTACAGCAATATCTGTGGCAACCACAAATAGAGCAATGCCATTAATGGATTCACAAATGTTTATATCTCAAGGGCTGAAAACCCCTGCCAACCACGTCCAAATGCTGTTGGGACTTAGGTCAGAGTTACTGTGAATCTCATTAAATTTCTTTCACTCTACGTAATGTTATGCTTGGGTATGCTAACAGTGTTTTGGGAAGATGAGTGCAACAATCAGTCCCTTCAATTGAAGAGATGCCCTCTTTTGCAGCTAAGGGATAATATAAAGCCGATTTAAAGCCATTATAATTAGGATCAGTTTGCCGTTGAGTTAGCTATTTCTTCTAGACTTTTTGTATTTCTTCTCAACGCAAACAGTCATTCCATACATGGAATTAGAGCAACACCTGCTCTGGTGAAGGTTTAGTATAGTTCGGTCTTGGGATGAATCTCCTGCCTCTATTCTCATAAATGGTCTTTTCTGCCACCATTGACTACTCCATATCTCGCTCCCATTTCACAAGTGTAGGTGGTTCGCTTACTCCCCATTTCCGTGCTATCTTTCGTTTTGCAATAGCAAAACCAAGGGTCACCCAAGTTTGTTCCTTACTGTTGAGGTCTGTCTGTTCCCATATATTGAGCAGGCAAAAAGTAGGTGATTGTTGAAGTTCTTTACCACAAAGAACATGCAACTGCGCCGCCACCGGCCCCCAATATTTTTTAATTGTAGGACACTCCCATAACATGTGGTAGAATGTGCCCTCTTCACCACACTGCCTTCTGCATGTGGGATCGTCTTTTCGTTTCATTTTTGTACCAGATGACCATATTTGATAGCTGTGTTTGTGATGAGCTTGAAGTCACATATGGTTCGCATCAGCAGGGATGTGGTGCATTCTTCCTCTGATATAAATAGAACAAGTGACTCAGATGGAGGAAATGGCAGAACAGCATCATCATTTAACTGTAAATACAGTTACGGCGAAGAGACAGGAGGATTTCAAGGGAACATCATGAGTCAGCTTCTGGGAAAGTATTGCTGTTTGGGACAATAGGAGTGGTGGAGGAGCATCAAGCTATATTAACTGTGTCTCTGAGCATATCATGGCCATCTCATTCTTAAGGGTCCTTATTGTTCTTTTTATACTTTGCCTGCTGACTCTGGGTGATAAACACAATGAAAATGTTGATCTACTCCTAAGGCCTTGCAAACTGCCCGTAACACTGCTGACAAAATTGGTCACTACTGATTCGGCTTAGTACCCTGAACCAGGGGATACATCTCTGAGTAACTGCTTACTTATTGCAATGGCATTTGCACAGCTGTACACTTTCATCCAACCTTAAAACATGCATACAACAACAAGAACCTAGGAATAATTTGCACACAATTTGCATATTTGGACATCTGAATAAAGAAGAGCACGAAGGGTCCCTGAGTGGGACAGGGAGTGCCAGGGGTGGCCTCAATACCTCTTCAACACTGGCACAGGATTGGCAATAGCCTTGGATTGCAGAGGTAGAAAAGGGGCATACATATAGGTTGCAGAGGCACATATCTTGCTGTACCTACAAACACAGGCAGCTCCATGATACAACCTGACAAGGTTGGGGAGTCAAAATTTGGGTGGTACCACACACCCAGTGCTGTGTCTCCACACACCCTCAGGGTCTCTTTGACATTACTGCTTGATGCAGAATGTTTTTTTCATTTTCAGAGGCCTGCTTTTGCAATTAAGACAAATCCTTAAAATTGTATTAAAAAACACTGATCAGTCAATATGTTTTCAGGCAATTCAGTGTTGAACTGGCTATGGCACTGTCCCTTGAAAAATTGTTATGATGGCACTGTTGTGCAGCACATTTCACCATTGCTACTTTTTTTGGTACATGCAAGGCATTAAAAAACATTCAGAATGTACAGCGCATTCTTAATAGGAGTACCTGTCGAGGTAAAAAAACCTCTTTGCATCCAAAGGAGCTCAGATTCGTGCATCACTTGAAATGCATGCTTTCAGCCTGTGTAAACAATACCAGTCTTTTCTTTAGCTAGGATATAAGCTAGAGTGACAGTTATGAGCTCTGTGACTTTTGCTGATTCCTAAGTGGGTAAATGACAGCTTTTCACAACCAACAGGGCTGATTATGATGTCGGTCGAAAAGCATTCCGACCGGCTCGGTCTCGGTATGGTTTCTGACCGAATCGGATTCGGGGAGTCCGACCGACCGATTACGATGTTTCCGAACACCGTTCGGTCGGACTCCCATTGACTTCAATGGGAGCATGTGTTCCGACCGACTACACAGGCTCCCATTGAAGAAAGGGGTGGGTGCCGAAAACCTTGCACCCCATGGCAGGCACCCTATGGTGCCTGCCACACCATGCATGGCTGGAAAGAGGGGACCCCTAGGTATCCCCACAGGCCCCAACCAGAGGCATCTTGGTGAAGGGGGAGCCTTCTACAGCCGATGTGTGTAGGAGAAACCGATTTGGAACTGCTGTCCGAATCCGACATCGTAATATGTCGGAAACGTGGTCTGTAGAGCTGTACGAGTCTGCTCCGACCGACCGACTCGGTTTCTCCGAATGCTGTTCGGACGCGAGTTGGAACCGAGTTGGAAAGTACGAGTGGTTTCCGACCATCGTAACCGAGTTGGTCGGAAACAAGGCTTCCGACAAATACATTAATTCATAGTCTTTTGAGGGGCAAATCAGAGCAGGCTTTAGTAACATGGGCAGTGGTAAGAACACAGTCCTGTGGCTCTCCATCCTCACTAGTGGACATTAAAGGAAATGCCCTCTACGCCGACATCAACAAGTCTCTACTCCGCAAGCTCCAGACGATACAGAATTCCGCAGCCAGACTCGTCCTCGGCATCCCCCGACACAAGCACATCAGCCAACACCTACGGAACCTCCACTGGCTCCCCGTCGAGAAGAGAATCACCTTCAAGATACTCACCCACACCTACAAATGCCTCCACAACACAGTACCCCAATACCTCAACGAGAGAATCACCTTCCACGTACCCAAAAGAAACCTCCGCTCCACCAACCTCGCCCTCGCCGAAACACTGCGCATCCGCAGAGCCAGAACAGGGGGAAGAGCTTTCTCCTACATCGCGGTCAAGACCTGGAACGAGCTCCCTATCGACATCAGGTACGCCCCCTCCCTGGACACCTTCAGGAAGACCCTCAAGACCTGGCTCTTTGACTGTTTGGAGCTGCGGTCCCCCCCCCAACCCCAGCGCCTTGAGACCCTCACGGGTGAGTATTGCGCTTAAAACCCCCTGATTGATTGATTGATTGAAAGATGTAGCATTCAAAGCAGAACACTGTATCAAAATAATATTAGAGGTGGACAACAACAGTATTTTATACTGAAATAATGAAGCTGTAGAGATGTGCTGAGTTTTTGTAGTGAAGCGGAGCACAGCCTCAGAATGGGGCACAGAAACAGCTAACAGGGAACTCAACACAATAGTTTCCATGCTTCGAGAAGATTTGTGGCAGCTGCCACAGACCGTAAACACGGTGGGAGCCTGGCTAAAACTGGGTCCAAAACTGAGGAATAATAAGGGATGGGATTTTTCTGGTCCCGTGGCATTGAACCAACACCCCAAGTGCAAATCTATTTCATTCATGACATTACAATGCAACAGGTTTGGCATAAGTTGGAGAAAGCAACTCTTGTTTGATTTTTATAAATGCATTTAAGCTTCACTAGACCAGTGCAAGGGTTCAGGGGTATCTTTTTGAATCAATTCTTCCAAAGGTTTGCCCATTTCAGCATAACCCAGAATCCTCTGTCTGCATACTTTGCCATTTCCAAAAAGGTATGTACTAGGTAGACAATTACAGGGTAGGCTTCAGCTCGTTCAGAGGGCAGGTAGTGCTGGCCAGTGGAAGTTTCATAGCCAAGTTATCACACCTGGGGAAGGCAGGACTGTAATTTTTCTTTTGAAGCCTTGTGTCCTTTCTTAGTTAATTTGGGACGGAGCTTGCACCGATCTAGAATAATAGATTTCAACAATAAATTGTCTGCATATTGAATTAGAGTAAACACCCGGGGGAAAATCAGCATGAGCAATTCCTTCTTTAAGTCTTGTGAAAAGATTGAGAGCCTGTAACTCCTTGAGGGAGTAAGGTCTGCGAATGTGAATGAGACGAGACACTGAGTCTTCTCATTGAAGAAAGGAAGCCTATTTTATTGGCCCTTGTGGACCACAATGCAGACGGTACCAGTAAAACTAATTCTGTTAAATCAGAGGACATTGCAGTTGTGTCTGCCTCTACTGAACAACTCAAACTTTCACACAGTTATGCAAGTATGTTACTATCTTGTTGTTGATGAGGTATATTGAAGAACAACCCTTCTGTGGTAGAAAAACAGAATACAGTTCAATATGGTCCTGCCTAGCAAGTTTAATGGAGAAGAAGGACTAAGCATAAAGTAATGATTATCACTAATAGGCCCCACAGAAATAGACACTGGATCAGTAATATGCGGGGAGCCTATTGATTGAAAATACTGACTACGTCTATGGGTGTGCTCTAGAGAAGCAAAGAAGGGAATTTTGAGGTTTTGAGACCGGAGTGGCTTGTGCTTATGTCAATAAATCCAATGATGCATTTACCATCAACGATACAATTCACATAAGGGCTGTTCTTATCAACTGATATTACTGATGTATACCGATATTAGATACACAGTCTGAACCCATCTGTATGTCCTAAAATTCAGGGTGACTGCATGCAAAGCAAGAACCTCCTTGTCCCGGAGCTTCTACTCAGCCACTTCCATTTCCTCTTTCAATTCTGCCACCTCTGTATCCTTCATTGCCCTCCCCTCCTTTAGTCACTTGCTGCATATTTTGCAATTCAAAACATTAATTTTGACTCAGCATTCTCTTCTTACCATCCAGTAACAATGCCTGCACAAAAGCAGCACAGCCAGCTTCCTCAGCCAACTCCAGCAGATGGGCTATACCCGAATACCTTCAAACACATCCTAAAGCCAGGCGAAATAATCAGCTGGCACCTCATGCTTAAGCTGTGTACAGTTCAAGTTCTTAGTCAAAGTAGTTGTCACAGGGCAGAGCTCTGGGATCACATTCAACAGAGCCTCTTTCACAGCATTGAACTCTCAGTAATGGCTCATGTCCACCAGTCTTTCCCTCACTCCATTTGTCACTTTCAAGTGCTATAACTGATTCACGTCTGCCCAGTAGTTGGGTGTAAATATCTCAAGCACACCGAGTAGTTCTTTCTGAAACTAAGTTAGATTTTCCCTAATGTTGATCAATTGCTTCTTTATGCTCATTATATCGGGGGAGGGCCAACAAACAAGGGCTACAACTCTAGCCCAGTCGTTGGGTAGTCCTTCAAAGAGAAAAGGGTGGAAAAGATGGGCCTTCATCATCTGATTCACTTGGATGGGGAGAAGGGGGGGGGGGGTCAGTTCGACAGTCGCCCTGAAGTGTATCTCAAGCTTTCAAGAGGGATGGTAGGAATTAGTTCTCATTGCTCTCTATGCCCCAGGGAAGAGTGTATGCATGCTCTAAACCAATCTACAGTAGAGGAATCAGCCTCTGACCTGGTCGCTTTACCACCAGCTAATCAGCACTTGTTTACACGTTACCTCCTTGTGCTCCTGCCACTACTAGTTAAATAGGCACTGCTACAAATCCAAGTGCATCATCAGCTGCAACCCCAGACCCATCAGCCCGGCATGGGGGATATGACCAACAAATCCTTCTCCTTTGTGCTTTCGCTGTCCTTCTCTTTCTCTCCTGGGTCCGTGATCTGGGGAAAAAGAAAGGGAGGAGGTGAAGCAGCTAAACCAAAAGTCCTAACTCTGTCCCTAAGGTGGCTAATTTGATATTCCAATTTCCCCTCAGTATCTTTTATACTTGAAATACATGTTTGTGTGCCTCCTCATGCCATTCTACAATATATTCTAGATTCTATTGTTATTGGCTTTCAGCTTCTTCTGAAAAGTAGCTCATCTTTCTATATCAGATCGGACTTTTTCCTATCCTCATTAGTGAACCCCACTCACTCTCCTAAATACTTGCACATGTGTTTACCATTTTGTTGGTGCACAGTATGGGCAGGAGACCCTTTTGGTGGGGGGTCACTACATCTAGATTGTTGAGCCCCCATCACTGTTCACTCACACTCGGTAATGGGGAAAGGGTCTGCAGACCTTGAGTCCGCAGTTCATCCCATGGAGGGAGATAATTAGGGAAATAGAAAACGTCATACGGTTCCCTTCGGTTATTATTTTTCCTAACTGATCTCATGGAGGGAGGTAGGGAACGTTTCATGCATTCACGCCTTGCGTTTGACAAATCTTGAGTCAACACTTGGAGAGCTTGTGCAGCGGTCTGGGTGGCTATATCAGAGGGTCTCTTTCCTTCACAGAATCCTTTCTTTAGGGTCTACGCTCTGGGTCTTCGCACGCCTGCCTGTAGTACCCACTACTCCACTACTTCTAGAGCTCATTTACTTTGTATCTTGGTTTCACACTCTTATACGTTTTTCCTAATTTTCTGTATTCCTGCCAGTTCTACCAATCCAACCTAACCTAACCTTTTTATTTTCACATCGTCTCTTACCCAGATGACATTTTGTGGGCACACTCTTTGAACATGCAGTAGCCACAAACAATATAAGCCATGCAAGCAAGCAACAAACAAATGGTAAGCGCTGTTGGACGTTACCCTAAAATTTTGATTTGATTAATTCTCATACATTTAGCTAATTAGCCAGATCAAGAACTTGGCCATTCTCCACCCCATTTCCCCTGAAGAAGCGTTTCCTTTACCCTCGGGTCATCGTGTGGAGCTCAGTCGAACGCTCCCCTGCTTTCTTTCTGTTGGGGAAATTTCCGGCCAGTGCACCATCTGTTAAATAAAATACAATACATCGAGAAGCTAAAGTTCAACTAGTGTTTAAAGAAGAATAGCAAGCAGCAGAACAAAAGATCAAAATGAATTGTCCTTTCAACTTAGTAGGGCTTCTCAATGGGAAATGGTCAGTTAGAGCATGGGGCTAAAATATGTAGAAATTTAGACCAGTGTGTATATGTTTTCTCTCAGTTCAAGTCAATGGAGCTTAGACACGTGACATAAACTTGTTAATCTCTGCAAAAGCATATTTAATGACCAGGTACCAGAATCTCCCCCCCCCCTCCTAAAACAAGCATTGGCATAGCCAATAGGTCTCGCCTTTGGGACCTTATAAGTGTTTAGCCATGCAACAGTTAATGTTGTTGCAGTAAGGATATTGTGCTGCATAACTAAATACTTATAAGGTCCCAAAAGCGAGACCTGTTGGCTATGCCAATGCTTGTTTACAAAGTGTACTGAAGGCGAGGTTTGAGACAATGTACTGGGATATTCATGAACATGTACACTTCAAACTAAAAGACAGCTCCAAAGATATTCTTGTTGTCTGAACGTGTCATCATGTCACAAATGACTCCTGGTCCCCTCATTCTTAGTCACCTTTACCATGCAGACCCGTGCACACCTTTAATCTATTCAGAGGAGTCCTTTATTTTTAACATACACCTGGCTTTGATGCAGAGTACCTCCATGATGTAAGCTCAGTGTGGGGCTTGGTAAAATAGAAATGGCTCACCTGGTACATCAAACAAGTCACCATACAAACCAACTCCATGCAAGTTGGTTCAAAATAACTTTTGCTCAACTGACCTAGATGACAGTGGGCCTTCAATGACTTGCTGGCCAAAACCCATATTAATTAACAATTGTAGGTTTTTTCGTTAAAGTAAACCAGTGATTGAATGCTTAAACAGTTAAAATATATGTGCAACTTGCTGGTCGGCGATTTAACTCTTGGCAGGACTAACTCATGCTTTCATCTTTCCAGAATCAATAAAACGAGGGTCAAGCAGTTTTGCACTAGTTATTTCAAAACAAGATTATCAAAGGGCAAGATGGAGAACTGCATACTATATCTGTACAACTATTTCTAACATTCTTCTACCACGAACATTAATTACGAGTCAGACTTATCTCTATCGATAGGATTTTTCATGTGGTTTAAATTAGCCTTTATTTTAATTGCTTTGGCTTCTGAAAGTTTGCATACATGAATTAGTCAATTCCTTATCCAAAAAGTAGCAGACCCAACCAAACAAATTTATTTCTCTACTGATCGGCAAGTATCCCAAAATACGACCTTACAGAACTGGAGAAACAAGAACTTTGACTTTCCACATAACAGTCTTCAGAGGATTCTCTGCTTCACCATCCACAACATCACTGTTTTTGTGTTCGGCAAAGATGGTCACTTGCAATAATTCAAGAAACTCGAGCTCACTCAAGAGCAGTTTTCCCAAAAGGAACGACCATGAATGTTGTTAATTAGAAGCACATCTTGCAAGTTCCCGAACAACCTCGTTAAACACCTTCAGAATTAAGCATAAAGAAGTAGTCATGTATATGCATTAGAAGTGCTTTTAAAATTAGCTGATCATGTAAATTTGCTAAAACACGAGTGCCTTGCGTCAGATCTATGTATGTGCCATCTCGCCGATGAGTGGATGATCAGGGTGGGTGATATCAGCAAAGACTGTGTAGGGCAAGTGATATCTTTGATCAGCACTCCGGTCCCCTGGGCTCACAGTTCTGGGGAAAGGGATATACACTTTGTGCTGAAGAGCTGCTTCTTCAGTGAAGACTTACTTGAGGAAGGAATAGGATTTCATAAATTTTACACCTATTGTACACAAATCTTGCACAACCTATGCTACCTAACCCTTGTATTAGGAGCAGATAAAACAACATACTAAACGGTTCAACAAAAATACAGAATCAAACAGCCAGACTCTTCCTCGATCTTTCCCGTAGAAATCATACCTCCTCTGCTCTGCAAGAGTTTTATGCTGTGGTCAAGTCCCCTAGCTGTATCTGCAATCAACAAGACACTTCCCAGTTTGTCTCCAAAGGTCTTACGACGCAAGAGCAAAAGTGACAATCTGCAGTATGAGGAGCCAAAGAAAAGCCTTCTTTGAAGGCCAAGGCATTTGCCACGATCTCCGACGAGCCTGATCTCGACAATCAAAAGAAGCGCGCGCGCCTCGCACGGCAGCAGGGGGAGAGGAGGGAGCCTGCACGATTCACTTGTGGGAGCGAGCGGCGCCAGGAGCGATAATTGCTACCATATGGCGCCGCTCGCTCCCGCAAGTGAATCGCCAAACGTGCACGCGTTGCCATTGAAGGCAATGGAACGCGTGCACATTTTAGGCTGAAAAGCCGAATCGATGGCAAAAGGTCTTTTTGCCTATGCAGCGCATGCGCGCTGCGTAGGCGAGACCTAAAAAACGCTGAACATCCTTTCGAAGATCTCACTAACACATACACCGATAGCTCATGGGCTCCTCTGATGGCGCAAAATAGAATGAATCTGCCTCGCGCTGTTGGTTCCCTCCTCAGCTTACCAGCACCACCTGGGGGCAGGTGACTAGGACCTTTATTAAAAGTGTATACAGCACAATGTATACTTATAGCTATCTTTGGGGCTAGTATTTGGAGCTCTAGTGATCCGCTGCCAATACAATTGGAAGAAGATCGATTATGCAGGCGCTTATTGCAGCCACGGCCGCTGCAGGTAAGAGCGGTGGGGCCAAGTGAGGTAGGGTTTTGAGAGACGACTACGAGGGGAAATTAATTATTTATTTAATTTTCCCTCATGGTCGTCTCTCGAAATCCCCCCTCACCTGGCCCCACCGCTCTTACCTGCAGCGGCTGGCTTATTGATGGAGCCTTTATCGACCCCCCACCTCACTTGTCATAAGGAATAAGCATTAAGGGGCATATTAGCAAGAAGAGACGATAATCATCGCTAACCCTGCTTAGCGTGATTTTTTTATCGCCGGCTATCGCTGGAATATATCGCCACGCTAACGCTGTATTAGCAACGATTAGCGCTATGGCGATGAATATTCCAGCGATAGCGGGGAAAATGGGCCAACATCGCTGAAAAACCAGCGATGTTGCATGGAGAAGGGAGAACACCTTGCTGATACGAACCTGTGGTCGTATCAGCATAATCCACCCCCCATGTTAGGTATGGCTAACACCTGCTAATTGCAGGTGTTAAATAAATGGCGATGACCCCGGTTAGCGCGACTTTTCACGTCGCTAACTGGGGCCATGGCCACCTTGCTAATAGGCGATAGGCCTGTTAGCGAGTGTTTCCCAGCTTTGTTCGTCGGGAACGCCCACTTTGCATGTCATTAGCGATAAATATCGCTGACATGCAAAGCGGTAAAAAACGGGCGCTAATGCCCGCAAACTGTCGCTAACTGCTGTTAGAGACAGTTTGCTGATAGGGCGATATAAATATCGCCGCTTTAGCGGCAAAAAGTGCCGCTAAAGCGGCGATAGTGCCCTTGCTAATATGCCCCTAAATTATCTGTGTGACCAAATACGAATTTCTCCACCATTGTTGTGGCTCTCTATTATGAGAAATGAGGATGCAGTACTTACAAAACAGATCATTTCTGATTGTTTAGCCTGTGATAAAGGGCTCTCCATCCCCTGGCTGCCATATGTAAAGAATTCACTGGAGGGGATTGACGTTAGGTTTGAAACCCCCAGGCCAGCTATAAGCGTGTTACCCACCCACAAGCAAGCACAGGCCGGATTGCTAGAGAAGCTGCGTGAAGCATCATAGAAAGGGACTGTGGAGAATTACTTATCTGCTAATTCAGAGGCTGTGGCAACTGGCTATCTTTTGAACATAAATCTGCTTTCCGATTGGTTTCCAGCAGAATTTGAGCACACGCGTATGCCCTTGCAATGGTGGATCCAAACAAACCAGGATTCATTTTATCTTTTTTGTGTGGATACTACTAGTTATACACAAGATTGTATTTAGTGCCCTTTTTAAAGCTTGGAAATTATCCAAACGCCATCAAACTTTTAGGTGTTTGCTAGAACTAAGGGACAGCGAAACATGCCGGTGCGTAAGCATGTTTCTTCAAGTGACTGCACGCTCAAGAAGCACGATGCACTCTTAATTAGCCATTTTGGTAGTTTCGCTATTTTAGCATATCAATTTAGCACTCCCTGTCTCATTTTTGCCCACGTGTCCGCCTATTTATGTTCTTTTTTGTTTATCATGTTTGCATGTATTTTATAGCAGTTTATGTCTACAGACCACTCTGAGCCCCTTGAAGAAGATTTATTGTGTTAAACAAGGTCCGTGCTAGGATCATAGAATACTTCCGGCAGCATAGTGGACCCATTCAAGAGTTTTTTTTTGCCTGGTTATGTTGAGACAGACTTTGGTTTGTACACTCTCACTATTATCTTTAGTAGGGCTTGTATCTGTTATTTGCACAATGTACCGCAAAATCAATTGTCTGAGGGTCTTAACAAAATGTATTTATTTTGGAATGCTGATGTACTTTTATGGCTATGTTGGCTCAATAAAGTTAAATTGAATTGAATTGAAATTGAATACAATACTAGGCTCATTATTCTCCGAACATCCTGCTTCCTGTTGCCAGTTTCAAAAGCGAGGTTGTGCTTCTAGGAGCTGTGCAAATGTAAAACTCTTAGGGGCAGATTTACAAGCCCCTTGCGCCACTTTTGTGTCACTTTTCCCATGTTAAAAATGACGCAAAAGTGGCGCAAGGGGCTTGTAAATCTGCCCCTTAGCCTTCTCTCTTTAGGGCCTACTTGAGCCATGAACTTTAGCAAGAATACCAGGGGGCATATTATCAAGGGCCATTTCGCCGCTTTTTTGGCTTTAAAAGCCAAAAATGCGGCGATAATATTATCTCCCTATCAACAACGCGGCGCTAACATGCATTAGCGCATGTTAGCTGCCGTTTTTGTAACGCCACGCATCTTAGCGATATACATCGCTAAGGAGATGCAAAGAAGGCGTTCCTGACCATTACTCCATGTAAATAATTGCTAACAAGGCTTCGCGATATTTACAAGCATGGAGCAGACCCGCGAAGCGATGAAAAAAGCCGCGCTAACCGTGGTTTTCGCCGGAATCTAACGCCTGGTAAAATCCTGACTAAGCTATCTGTAATATGGGAGGTGGATTTACAGGTTAAGTCCACACTCCCATATTATCAAGCATTCCCTTAGAGCTGTGAAATCATCGCTTGATTTCACGCGCTATTGCCGATTATCGCCGTCTATCGCTGGTTTTCACATCGCCATTCAGCAAAGCTTTGCTAATACGCCGCTAACATGGTGATGTGAATCAGCGCTAGACGGCGATAACGGTAAACGCGATAAGCGCGATTTGCGATGTTTATCGCATTACCTTGATAATATGCCCCTACATGCTACACTGCTAAAGGAAGCTTCAGGCTATCAATCAATCAATCAATCACGGCATTTATAGAGCGCGCTACTCACCCGGGAGGGTCTCAAGGCGCTGGGGGAGGGGGTAAGTTACTGCTCGAACAGCCAGGTCTTGAGCTGCTTCCTGAAGGAGAGATGGTCCTGGGTTCGCCGAAGGTGAGTGGGGAGGGAGTTCCAGGTCTTGGCTGCCAGGTAGGAGAAGGATCTTCCTCCGGCGGTGGCTCTGCGGATGCGTGGTACGGTGGCGAGGGCGTGGCTGGTTGATCGTAGCTGGCGGGTGGGCGTGTAGAAGGTCATGCGGTCGTTGAGGTACTTGGGGCCCAGGTCGTGGAGGGCCTTGTGTGCGTGGGTGAGGAGTCTGAACGTGATTCTCTTGCTGACGGGGAGCCAGTGCAGGTCTTTCAGGTGTCCGGTGATGTGGCTGTGTCGGGGGATGTCCAGGATGAGTCGTGCGGAGGCGTTCTGGATGCGCTGGAGTCTTTTTGAAGTTTGGCTGTGGTTCCGGCGTAGAGGGTGTTCCCATAGTCCAGTCGGCTGGTGACGAGTGCCTGGGTGACGGTCTTCCTGGTTTCAGTGGGGATCCATCTGAAGATCTTGCGGAGCATGCGCAGGGTGTTGAAGCACGAAGATGAGACGGCGTTGACTTGTCTGGTCATCGACAGGGAGGAGTCCAGGATGAAGCCCAGGTTGCGTGCGTGGTCCGTTGGCTTGGGCGCGGTGCCCAGGGCCGGGGGCCACCAGGAGTCGTCCCAGGCGGAGGGTGATGAGCCCAGGATGAGGACTTCCGTCTTGTCTGAGTTCAGTTTAAGGTGGCTGTTCCTCATCCAGTCGGCGACGTCTCTCATCCCGTCGTGTAGGTTGGCTCTGGCGGTGGTGGGGTCGTTGGTGAGGGAGAGGATCAGCTGGGTGTCGTCGGCGTAGGAGATGATGTTGAGGTTGTGTTGGCGTGCGATGGCTGCGAGGGGGCTCATGTAGACGTTGAAGAGGGTTGGACTGAGTGAAGATCCTTGTGGAACGCCGCAGATGACTTCGGTGGCCTCGGATCTGAACGGGGGAGGCGGACTCTCTGGGTTCTTCCGGCGAGGAACGAGATGATCCATTCCAGTGCTTTCTCTCGGATTCCGATGTTGCTGAGGCGCTTCACTAGGGTGCAGTGGCAGACGGTGTCGAACGCCGCGGAGAGGTCCAAGAGGATGAGGGCTGCTGTTTCCCCGTTGTCGGTTAGGGTTCTGATGTCGTCGGTGGCTGCGATAAGGGCGGTCTCGGTGCTGTGGTTGGCCCGAAACCCGGACTGCGAGGGGTCGAGGGATCCATTCGTCTCGAGGAAGGCGGCAAGCTGTCTGTTGACGGTCTTCTCGATGACTTTGGCCGGAAACGGAAGGAGCGAGATGGGACGGTAGTTCTTGAGGTCGGTGGGGTCCGCCGTTGGTTTCTTCAGGAGGGCGGTAAGCTCGGCGTGCTTCCAGCTCTCCGGGAAGGTGGCGGTGTGGAAGGAGGAGTTGATGATGTCCCGGAGATGGGGTGCGATGGTGGCGTCGGCTTTGTTGAAGACGTGGTGTGGGCAGGGGTCGGTTGGTGATCCGGAGTGGATGGAGTTCATCGTGCGGGTGGTGTCTTCGGTGCTGATCGGGGTCCAGTTGCAGAGGGTGGTGGTGGCGGGCGTTGGTTCGGCGGTAGGGTGCGTGGTCTGTGCGTCGAAGCTGTTATGTATGTCGGTGATCTTGCGGTGGAAGAACGCGGCGAGTGAGTTGCAGAGGTCTTGCGAGGGGTGATGTCGTTGTTTCCGGCGCTGGGGTTGGAGAACTCTTTGACGATGCTGAAAAGTTCCTTGCTGTCGTGGGCGTTGTTGTCCAGTCGTTCTTTGAGTGCCGACTTCTTGGTGGCACGGATCAGCTGGTGGTGTTTGCGGGTGGCGTGCTTGAGGGCGGTCCTGTTGTCTGTGGTCTGGTCGAGTCGCCAGGCTTTCTCGAGAGTGCGGCAGTTCTTCTTGGATTCCTTGAGTTCGTTGGTGAACCAAGGGGTTTTCTTGCTTCCGGGTCTGCTGGGAGGGTTTTTAGTGGTGCGAGGTCGTCGGCGCAGGCGGTCAGCCACTTGGCGAGGTTGCTGGCTGCTTCGTTTGGGTCCGTTGTGTTGGTGGGTGTGTTCTGGCTGAGGGAGGCGGTGAGCTGCTCGGCGGTGATCTTGCTCCAGCTCCGGCGGGGAGCCTGTTGGGGGTGGTGGTGGGTCGCAGTCTTTCTGAAGCTGAAGTGGACGCAGCTGTGGTCGGTCCAGTGGAGTCCGGTGGCGTGGCTGAAGGAGATGTGCTTGCTGGAAGAGAAGACGGGGTCAAGCGTGTGGCCGGCGTAGTGGGTGGGCGTGTTCACCAGTTGCTTGAGTCCGAGGTTGGCGAGGTTGTCCAGCAGGGCGGTGGTGTTTCTGTCGTTGTTGTTCTCCAGGTGGAAGTTGAGGTCCCCTAGGAGGATGTAGTCGGCGGAGGGCATGGCGTGCGGGCTGATGAAGTCTGCGATGTCTTCGCTGAATAGTGTGCGTGGTCCCGGGGGTCTGTAGATGAGGGTGCCTCGGAGGGTGGTCTTGGGGTCAGTGTGTATCTGGAAGTGTAGGTGTTCGGCGGCGGTGAAGGTCTCGTCGGAGTTAGTCGAGATGCGGATGGTGTTCTTGTGTACGATGGCGATGCCTCCTCCCGTCTGGTTGACGCGGTCCTTCCGGGTGATCTTGTATCCGTCCGGGATGGCTATGGCGATGTCGGGCGCTGAGGAGGCGTTCATCCAGGTTTCGGTGAGGAAGGCGACGTCCGGTGCTGTTGCGTCGAGCAGGTCCCAGAGTTCCACGGCGTGCCTGTGGACGGAGCGGGTGTTCAACAGGATGCATTTCAGGTGGTTGCTGCTGGTGCTCGACTTGGCGGAGGTGGTGCACGTCCGGGGGCAGGTGAATCGGCAGGCTTGGCAGGTGAAGGGTCCGTGGGTGCGTCTCGGTGAGGCTCGGTAGCAGGCAGGGTTCCGGCCGGCATTGAGTGCGGTGAGGGTGGCGGCGTCGTAGGTCCGTCGAGTAGTGTTGCATCGGTGGGATCCAGGAGTCCTGGCGCTGGGCGCGGGCCAGGCGCGGACGGGCGCAGACGGGCTTACCTTTGGCGCACCTTCGGCGCTCCGTCGGTGCTCCCGCTGCGCGCGGCCGCTGCGCGGTCGCTCAGGGGCGTCATAAGTAAGGAGCCTGGAGGGAGGAGCAGCTGGGTGGCGGGAAAGTCCCAGGAGCAGCGGGAAAGTCCCAGGAGCAGCGGGCAGCGGGAAAGTCCCAGGAGCAGCGGGAAAGTCCCAGGAGCAGCGGGCAGCGGGAAAGTCCCAGGAGCAGCGGGCAGCGAGCGAAGGAATCTCCAGGCAGGAGGCGGCAAGGCAGGCAGGAGCGGCAGCAGTGAGTGGGGCGACCAAGCCCTGTGGAGGGCTGAGCGGTCACCTATAAAACACCATTCATATTTGATTATAAAATATCGGTACATTTTGGGTTTTATTCATGATTAACACTACACTTCATAGGAGTATATGAACATGATAGAAGCAAGATTTTAAATTTTGTACTCAGGCTCCCACTTCATTAAATGCTATGGCTCGTTGGAATGGATTTCTAAACAGTGCTAATTTTAAACATACAGGGTCTCATTTATCAGGCCCCTTGCGCCGTCGGAACGTCACTTTTTGTGACGTTCCGTGGCGCAGGAGCCTGCTCCATATTTACGTGGCAGCAAAAGCCACTTTTTTTTGCTTTAATGCTGCCTCGTAAATATGGCTCCCTTTAGCGCAGTTTTCTGCGTTAAAGGGGCGAGCAATGGGCATTGCTAGGGGCGTTCCCAGCAGCAACCATGGCTTTTTGACACTGCCCCAGATTTACACGAAATTGTAAATCTGAGGCAGCGCCAAAAACTAACGCCTTCCCAGGGAAGCGTAAGGGAGGCACAATGAGGAGGAATATCTTTATTTCTCCTCGTTTTTCCTTTTTCTATGTGTGCTGCATTCTGCAGCACACACAGAAAGAGGAAAAAGCCACTTCTGATTGTTTCTGTGCAGGAAGGAATAATCATCCCCACACGGCAGCCCATTGTGCACCGGCGCAGGGGAAAAGGACAGGATTGCGCCGTATCGAATAGATACAAATGCAAAAGAAACAATTGATGGACGGAATGCTGGACAATGCAAACATTCACCCCCAGTCACAAGGATCTGGGTTAAATCCATCATTCTTTTGCTCACCACACCACCCCAGTTTGGACCCAGCCATATGCAAATCAGTCTTGACCCTGTTCCTTGTGGGAACAGTCCAGCCCGAACTGCCAAGCCAGGTCCTCCCTGGACCGGAAACAAGCATCCTGGGACCGGTTTCAGGGCATCACCCTTCATCAGCCAGGCTAGCTTGAATCCAGTGGTGTAGTGAGCACGGGACCCACGTCTGGGCATACCCTTCCCACTTAGGGCGACAAATGCAAAAGAAACAATTGATGGACGGAATGCTGGACAATGCAAACATTCACCCCCAGTCACAAGGATCTGGGTTAAATCCATCATTCTTTTGCTCACCACACCACCCCAGTTTGGACCCAGCCATATGCAAATCAGTCTTGACCCTGTTCTTTGTGGGAACAGTCCAGCCCGAACTGCCAAGCCAGGTCCTCCCTGGACCGCAAACAAGCATCCTGGGACCGGTTTCAGGGCATCACCCTTCATCAGCCAGGCTAGCTTGAATCCAGTGGTGTAGTGAGCACGGGACCCACGTCTGGACATACCCTTCCCACTTAGGGCGACAAATGCAAAAGAAACAATTGATGGACGGAATGCTGGACAATGCAAACATTCACCCCCAGTCACAAGGATCTGGGTTAAATCCATCATTCTTTTGCTCACCACACCACCCCAGTTTGGCCCCAGCCATATGCAAATCAGTCTTGACCCTGTTCCTTGTGGGAACAGTCCAGCCCGAACTGCCAAGCCAGGTCCTCCCTAGCCCTGAAACAAGCATCCTAGGACCGGTTTCAGGGCATCACCCTTCATCAGCCAGGCTAGCTTGAATCCAGTGGTGTAGTGAGCACGGGACCCACGTCTGGGCATACCCTTCCCACTTAGGGCGACAAATGCAAAAGAAACAATTGATGGACGGAATGCTGGACAATGCAAACATTCACCCCCAGTCACAAGGATCTGGGTTAAATCCATCATTCTTTTGCTCACCACACCACCCCAGTTTGGACCCAGCCATATGCAAATCAGTCTTGACCCTGTTCCTTGTGGGAACAGTCCAGCCCGAACTGCCAAGCCAGGTCCTCCCTCGACCGGAAACAAGCATCCTGGGACCGGTTTCAGGGCATCACCCTTCATCAGCCAGGCTAGCTTGAATCCAGTGGTGTAGTGAGCACGGGACCCACGTCTGGGCATACCCTTTCCACTTAGGGCGACAAATGCAAAAGAAACAATTGATGGACGGAATGCTGGACAATGCAAACATTCACCCCCAGTCACAAGGATCTGGGTTAAATCCATCATTCTTTTGCTCACCACACCACCCCAGTTTGGACCCAGCCATATGCAAATCAGTCTTGACCCTGTTCCTTGTGGGAACAGTCCAGCCCGAACTGCCAAGCCAGGTCCTCCCTGGACCGGAAACAAGCATCCTGGGACCGGTTTCAGGGCATCACCCTTCATCAGCCAGGCTAGCTTGAATCCAGTGGTGTAGTGAGCACGGGACCCACGTCTGGGCATACCCTTCCCACTTAGGGCGACAAATGCAAAAGAAACAATTGATGGACGGAATGCTGGACAATGCAAACATTCACCCCCAGTCACAAGGATCTGGGTTAAATCCATCATTCTTTTGCTCACCACACCACCCCAGTTTGGACCCAGCCATATGCAAATCAGTCTTGACCCTGTTCCTTGTGGGAACAGTCCAGCCCGAACTGCCAAGCCAGGTCCTCCCTGGACCGGAAACAAGCATCCTGGGACCGGTTTCAGGGCATCACCCTTCATCAGCCAGGCTAGCTTGAATCCAGTGGTGTAGTGAGCACGGGACCCACGTCTGGGCATACCCTTCCCATTTAGGGCGACAAATGCAAAAGAAACAATTGATGGACGGAATGCTGGACAATGCAAACATTCACCCCCAGTCACAAGGTTCTGGGTTAAATCCATCATTCTTTTGCTCACCACACCACCCCAGTTTGGACCCAGCCATATGCAAATCAGTCTTGACCCTGTTCCTTGTGGGAACAGTCCAGCCCGAACTGCCAAGCCAGGTCCTCCCTGGACCGGTAACAAGCATCCTGGGACCGGTTTCAGGGCATCACCCTTCATCAGCCAGGCTAGCTTGAATCCAGTGGTGTAGTGAGCACGGGACCCACGTCTGGGCATACCCTTCCCGCTTAGGGCGACAAATGCAAAAGAAACAATTGATGGACGGAATGCTGGACAATGCAAACATTCACCCCCAGTCACAAGGATCTGGGTTAAATCCATCATTCTTTTGCTCACCACACCACCCCAGTTTGGACCCAGCCATATGCAAATCAGTCTTGACCCTGTTCCTTGTGGGAACAGTCCAGGCCGTACTGCCAAGCCAGGTCCTCCCTGGACCAGAAACAAGCATCCTGGGACCGGTTTCAGGGCATCACCCTTCATCAGCCAGGCTAGCTTGAATCCAGTGGTGTAGTGACCACGGGACTCACGTCTTGGCATACCCTTCCCTCTTAGGGCGACAAATGCAAAAGAAACAATTGATGGACGGAATGCTGGACAATGCAAACATTCACCCCCAGTCACAAGGATCTGGGTTAAATCCATCATTCTTTTGCTCACCACACCACCCCAGTTTGGACCCACCCATATGCAAATCAGTCTTGACCCTGTTCCTTGTGGGAACAGTCCAGCCCGAACTGCCAAGCCAGGTCCTCCCTGGACCGGAAACAAGCATCCTGGGACCGGTTTCAGGGCATCACCCTTCATCAGCCAGGCTAGCTTGAATCCAGTGGTGTAGTGAGCATGGGACCCACGTCTGGGCATACCCTTCCCACATAGGGCGACAGATGCAAAAGAAACAATTGATGGACGGAATACTGAACAATGCAAACATTCACCCCCAGTCACAAGGATCTGGGTTAAATCCATCATTCTTTTGCTCACCACACCACCCCAGTTTGGACCCAGCCATATGCAAATCAGACTTGACCCTGTTCCTTGTGGGAACAGTCCAGCCCGAACTGCCAAGCCAGGTCCTCCCTGGACCGGAAACAAGCATCCTGGGACCGGTTTCAGGGCATCACCCTTCATCAGCCAGGCTAGCTTGAATCCAGTGGTGTAGTGAGCACGGGTCCCACGTCTGGGCATACCCTTCCCACTTAGGGCGACAAATGCAAAAGAAACAATTGATGGACGGAATGCTGGACAATGCAAACATTCACCCCCAGTCACAAGGATCTGGGTTAAATCCATCATTCTTTTGCTCACCACACCACCCCAGTTTGGACCCAGCCATATGCAAATCAGTCTTGACCCTGTTCTTTGTGGGAACAGTCCAGCCCGAACAGCCAAGCCAGGTCCTCCCTGGACCGGAATCAAGCATCCTGGGACCGGTTTCAGGGCATCACCCTTCATCAGCCAGGCTAGCTTGAATACAGTGGTGTAGTGAGCACGGGACCCACGTCTGGGCATACCCTTCCCACTTAGGGCGACAAATGCAAAAGAAACAATTGATGGACGGAATGCTGGACAATGCAAACATTCACCCCCAGTCACAAGGATCTGGGTTAAATCCATCATTCTTTTGCTCACCACACCACCCCAGTTTGGACCCAGCCATATGCAAATCAGTCTTGACCCTGTTCCTTGTGGGAACAGTCCAGCCCGAACTGCCAAGCCAGGTCCTCCCTGGACCGGAAACAAGCATCCTGGGACCGGTTTCAGGGCATCACCCTTCATCGGCCAGGCTAGCTTGAATCCAGTGGTGTAGTGAGCACGGGACCCACGTCTGGGCATACCCTTCCCACTTAGGGCGACAAATGCAAAAGAAACAATTGATGGACGGAATGCTGGACAATGCAAACATTCACCCCCAGTCACAAGGATCTGGGTTAAATCCATCATTCTTTTGCTCACCACACCACCCCAGTTTGGACCCAGCCATATGCAAATCAGTCTTGACCCTGTTCCTTGTGGGAACAGTCCAGCCCGAACTGCCAAGCCAGGTCCTCCCTGGACCGGAAACAAGCATCCTGGGACCGGTTTCAGGGCATCACCCTTCATCAGCCAGGCTAGCTTGAATCCAGTGGTGTAGTGAGCACGGGACCCACGTCTGGGCATACCCTTCCCACTTAGGGCGACAAATGCAAAAGAAACAATTGATGGACGGAATGCTGGACAATGCAAACATTCACCCCCAGTCACAAGGATCTGGGTTAAATCCATCATTCTTTTGCTCACCACACCACCCCAGTTTGGACCCAGCCATATGCAAATCAGTCTTGACCCTGTTCCTTGTGGGAACAGTCCAGCCCGAACTGCCAAGCCAGGTCCTCCCTGGACCGGAAACAAGCATCCTGGGACCGGTTTCAGGGCATCACCCTTCATCAGCCAGGCTAGCTTGAATCCAGTGGTGTAGTGAGCACGGGACCCACGTCTGGGCATACCCTTCCCACTTAGGGCGACAAATGCAAAAGAAACAATTGATGGACGGAATGCTGGACAATGCAAACATTCACCCCCAGTCACAAGGATCTGGGTTAAATCCATCATTCTTTTGCTCACCACACCACCCCAGTTTGGACCCAGCCATATGCAAATCAGTCTTGACCCTGTTCCTTGTGGGAACAGTCCAGCCCGAACTGCCAAGCCAGGTCCTACCTGGACCGGAAACAAGCATCCTGGGACCGGTTTCAGGGCATCACCCTTCATCAGCTAGGCTAGCTTGAATCCAGTGGTGTAGTGAGCACGGGACCCACGTCTGGGCATACCCTTCCCACTTAGGGCGACAAATGCAAAAGAAACAATTGATGGACGGAATGCTGGACAATGCAAACATTCACCCCCAGTCACAAGGATCTGGGTTAAATCCATCATTCTTTTGCTCACCACACCACCCCAGTTTGGACCCAGCCATATGCAAATCAGTCTTGACCCTGTTCCTTGTGGGAACAGTCCAGCCCGAACTGCCAAGCCAGGTCCTCCCTGGACCGGAAAAAGCATCCTGGGACCGGTTTCAGGGCATCACCCTTCATGAGCCAGGCTAGCTTGAATCCAGTGGTGTAGTGAGCACGGGACCCACGTCTGGGCATACCCTTCCCACTTAGGGCGACAAATGCAAAAGAAACAATTAATGGACGGAATGCTGGACAATGCAAACATTCACCCCCAGTCACAAGGATCTGGGTTAAATCCATCATTCTTTTGCTCACCACACCACCCCAGTTTGGACCCAGCCATATGCAAATCAGTCTTGACCCTGTTCTTTGTGGGAACAGTCCAGCCCGAACTGCCAAGCCAGGTCCTCCCTGGACCGGAAACAAGCATCCTGGGACCGGTTTCAGGGCATCACCCTTCATCAGCCAGGCTAGCTTGAATCCAGTGGTGTAGTGAGCACGGGACCCACGTCTGGGCATACCCTTCCCACTTAGGGCGACAAATGCAAAAGAAACAATTGATGGACGGAATGCTGGACAATGCAAACATTCACCCCCATTCACAAGGATCTGGGTTAAATCCATCATTCTTTTGCTCACCACACCACCCCAGTTTGGCCCCAGCCATATGCAAATCAGTCTTGACCCTGTTCCTTGTGGGAACAGTCCAGCCCGAACTGCCAAGCCAGGTCCTCCCTAGCCCGGAAACAAGCATCCTAGGACCGGTTTCAGGGCGTCACCCTTCATCAGCCAGGCTAGCTTGAATCCAGTGGTGTAGTGAGCACGGGACCCACGTCTGGGCATACCCTTCCCACTTAGGGCGACAAATGCAAAAGAAACAATTGATGGACGGAATACTGGACAATGCAAACATTCACCCCCAGTCACAAGGATCTGGGTTAAATCCATCATTCTTTTGCTCACCACACCACCCCAGTTTGGACCCAGCCATATGCAAATCAGACTTGACCCTGTTCCTTGTGGGAACAGTCCAGCCAGAACTGCCAAGCCAGGTCCTCCCTGGACCGGAAACAAGCATCCTGGGACCGGTTTCAGGGCATCACCCTTCATCAGCCAGGCTAGCTTGAATCCAGTGGTGTAGTGAGCAAGGGTCCCACGTCTGGGCATACCCTTCCCACTTAGGGCGACAAATGCAAAAGAAACAATTGATGGACGGAATGCTGGACAATGCAAACATTCACCCCCAGTCACAAGGATCTGGGTTAAATCCATCATTCTTTTGCTCACCACACCACCCCAGTTTGGACCCAGCCATATGCAACTCAGTCTTGACCCTGTTCCTTGTGGGAACAGTCCAGCCCGAACTGCCAAGCCAGGTCCTCCCTGGACCAGAAACAAGCATCCTGGGACCGGTTTCAGGGCATCACCCTTCATCAGCCAGGCTAGCTTGAATCCAGTGGTGTAGTGAGCACGGGACCCACGTCTGGGCATACCCTTCCCACTTAGGGCGACAAATGCAAAAGAAACAATTGATGGACGGAATGCTGGACAATGCAAACATTCACCCCCAGTCACAAGGATCTGGGTTAAATCCATCATTCTTTTGCTCACCACACCACCCCAGTTTGGACCCAGCCATATGCAAATCAGTCTTGACCCTGTTCTTTGTTAGAACAGTCCAGCCCGAACAGCCAAGCCAGGTCCTCCCTGGACCAGAAACAAGCATCCTGGGACCGGTTTCAGGGCATCACCCTTCATCAGCCAGGCTAGCTTGAATACAGTGGTGTAGTGAGCACGGGACCCACGTCTGGGCATACCCTTCCCACTTAGGGCGACAAATGCAAAAGAAACAATTGATGGACGGAATGCTGGACAATGCAAACATTCACCCCCAGTCACAAGGATCTGGGTTAAATCCATCATTCTTTTGCTCACCACACCACCCCAGTTTGGACCCAGCCATATGCAAATCAGTCTTGACCCTGTTCCTTGTGGGAACAGTCCAGCCCGAACTGCCAAGCCAGGTCCTCCCTGGACCGGAAACAAGCATCCTAGGACCGGTTTCAGGGCATCACCCTTCATCAGCCAGGCTAGCTTGAATCCAGTGGTGTAGTGAGCACGGGACCCACGTCTGGGCATACCCTTCCCACTTAGGGCGACAAATGCAAAAGAAACAATTGATGGACGGAATGCTGGACAATGCAAACATTCACCCCCAGTCACAAGGATCTGGGTTAAATCCATCATTCTTTTGCTCACCACACCACCCCAGTTTGGACCCAGCCATATGCAAATCAGTCTTGACCCTGTTCCTTGTGGGAACAGTCCAGCCCGAACTGCCAAGCCAGGTCCTCCCTGGAGAGGAAACAAGCATCCTGGGACCGGTTTCAGGGCATCACCCTTCATCAGCCAGGCTAGCTTGAATCCAGTGGTGTAGTGAGCACGGGACCCACGTCTGGGCATACCCTTCCCACTTAGGGCGACAAATGCAAAAGAAACAATTGATGGACGGAATGCTGGACAATGCAAACATTCACCCCCAGTCACAAGGATCTGGGTTAAATCCATCATTCTTTTGCTCACCACACCACCCCAGTTTGGACCCAGCCATATGCAAATCAGTCTTGACCCTGTTCCTTGTGGGAACAGTCCAGCCCGAACTGCCAAGCCAGGTCCTCCCTGGACCAGAAACAAGCATCCTGGGACCGGTTTCAGGGCATCACCCTTCATCAGCCAGGCTAGCTTGAATCCAGTGGTGTAGTGAGCACGGGACCCACGTCTGGGCATACCCTTCCCACTTAGGGCGACAAATGCAAAAGAAACAATTGATGGACGGAATGCTGGACAATGCAAACATTCACCCCCAGTCACAAGGATCTGGGTTAAATCCATCATTCTTTTGCTCACCACACCACCCCAGTTTGGACCCAGCCATATGCAAATCAGTCTTGACCCTGTTCCTTGTGGGAACAGTCCAGCCCGAACTGCCAAGCCAGGTCCTCCCTGGACCGGTAAGAAGCATCCTGGGACCGGTTTCAGGGCATCACCCTTCATCAGCCAGGCTAGCTTGAATCCAGTGGTGTAGTGAGCACGGGACCCACGTCTGGGCATACCCTTCCCACTTAGGGCGACAAATGCAAAAGAAACAATTGATGAACGGAATGCTGGACAATGCAAACATTCACCCCCAGTCACAAGGATCTGGGTTAAATCCATCATTCTTTTGCTCACCACACCACCCCAGTTTGGACCCAGCCATATGCAAATCAGTCTTGACCCTGTTCCTTGTGGGAACAGTCCAGCCCGAACTGCCAAGCCAGGTCCTCCCTGGACCGGAAACAAGCATCCTGGGACCGGTTTCAGGGCATCACCCTTCATCAGCCAGGCTAGCTTGAATCCAGTGGTGTAGTGAGCACGGGACCCACGTCTGGGCATACCCTTTCCACTTAGGGCGACAAATGCAAAAGAAACAATTGATGGACGGAATGCTGGACAATGCAAACATTCACCCCCAGTCACAAGGATCTGGGTTAAATCCATCATTCTTTTGCTCACCACACCACCCCAGTTTGGACCCAGCCATATGCAAATCAGTCTTGACCCTGTTCCTTGTGGGAACAGTCCAGCCCGAACTGCCAAGCCAGGTCCTCCCTGGACCGGAAACAAGCATCCTGGGACCGGTTTCAGGGCATCACCCTTCATCAGCCAGGCTAGCTTGAATCCAGTGGTGTAGTGAGCACGGGACCCACGTCTGGGCATACCCTTCCCACTTAGGGTGACAAATGCAAAAGAAACAATTGATGGACGGAATGCTGGACAATGCAAACATTCACCCCCAGTCACAAGGATCTGGGTTAAATCCATCATTCTTTTGCTCACCACACCACCCCAGTTTGGACCCAGCCATATGCAAATCAGTCTTGACCCTGTTCCTTGTGGGAACAGTCCAGCCCGAACTGCCAAGCCAGGTCCTCCCTGGACCGGAAACAAGCATCCTGGGACCGGTTTCAGGGCATCACCCTTCATCAGCCAGGCTAGCTTGAATCCAGTGGTGTAGTGAGCACGGGACCCACGTCTGGGCATACCCTTCCCATTTAGGGCGACAAATGCAAAAGAAACAATTGATGGACGGAATGCTGGACAATGCAAACATTCACCCCCAGTCACAAGGTTCTGGGTTAAATCCATCATTCTTTTGCTCACCACACCACCCCAGTTTGGACCCAGCCATATGCAAATCAGTCTTGACCCTGTTCCTTGTGGGAACAGTCCAGCCCGAACTGCCAAGCCAGGTCCTCCCTGGACCGGTAACAAGCATCCTGGGACCGGTTTCAGGGCATCACCCTTCATCAGCCAGGCTAGCTTGAATCCAGTGGTGTAGTGAGCACGGGACCCACGTCTGGGCATACCCTTCCCGCTTAGGGCGACAAATGCAAAAGAAACAATTGATGGACGGAATGCTGGACAATGCAAACATTCACCCCCAGTCACAAGGATCTGGAGCAATACTGTGTA